>OZ018331.1:83382923-83415423 GCA_963969495.1 Ceratothoa steindachneri
GGTAGTTCGTCTATCTTCCTCCATATTTTCTCCGCTCTGTTCCTGATGTTGATGTTAAGCGTTTCTAATCTTCTTTCTTGGGGCAGATCCTGTAGTCTTCTCCTCTCTCTCTCTCCTACGTGTGTTGGTGATTAATAGAGAGCTTTATTTTATATTCTCTGGAGTTCCAATTGTTTGTTCCTTGTTTAACCGTTGATAGGAGTTGGCGGGTATAGTAGAACCTCTCTTACTATTGCAAGATAGATTTTTATTTTATTTTTCATGCCTAACCCTCTTAGATTGTACAGTAGGTTAAGCATCGGAATCACCTTGTTCTTCATCTCTGTTAGGTGTTGTTTGTAGACCATTTCGTCTATCTCTGGATTGAAGTCTTCGTCCTCCTCTGGTATTATGGAGAACACTGATTTTCTAGTGATTACGAAAAAGTTCTTCTGTGGGCCTCTCTTCTTGGATCTTTTCTCTCCGTTCATTGTTAATTGTTATTTTTTTTCTCGGGGATCTGCCTTTAAGTTTATTTATTAGTCTCAAGTTCTCTTTTGGTCTTCTTTCTTTGTCTAATTTCTCTATTAGGCTATCCCATATGTTGCTTTGCTGTTCTTCTATGAGATGCCTCAGTTCTTCTCTCCATCTTCTGATTTCTTCGTATCGTTCTCTATTTGGTCCATGGAGAATTATTGGGTCTAGTATTCCTCTTAGTTGCATATTCTCTCTCTTCGTTTCTTCTGTCCATCGAGGATTTGGAAGAGTACGGTATCTTCTTGTCTTTGGTATATATCTTTCGTCCGCCTCAATGATCGTTCTTGTTAATCTTGAGTTCTCCTCATCAATATTTTCCAGGTTGGCGTCAGTGAGATCCTTTGGGACGAAGTTACTAAGATCTCGTGTGTAACCTGCCCAGTTTGCTCTCTTGTAATCATTCCTTGCCGGTACCGGTTCCTGTATCGGGTATTGATTCATGAGCAAATGTGTTCCAACATGGTCACTACATGCAAAGGTAACTGGTCGCATGTGAATGTTGTATGGCATATTGAAGCTACTTAGCACGACGTCTGATTTTGTAGCTGCATCGCCTGTGGCATATGTTGGGAAGTCTGGCCCTATTCTCTTGAAAATGTTTCTTTCCAACATCATTTCTAAGTTGGCTCCTCTGTTCTTTCTGGAGCGGTATCCTTTTGCAATGAACCTGGCATTGAGGTCTGCCATAAAGATGGTTGGGAAACCTATGCCAAAGATTTTAAATAGGTTCTGCGGGGAAAGGTAATTTTTCTTGGTGCTTGGTATCCCGTGGCTACTATTATTGGCGTTAATTCCGTTTCACTTTTTACGGCCAAGTATGCCTCATCCAAATTATTAACTTCTTGGAAACTCAGCCCTCTTTTTATTGCTATAGATGCCCCGTCGTGACTTTCGCCTGAAGGGTTCGCATTTATGACAGTGTAATCGAATAATTTCATTGTTTTTTCTTCTGGATTCACTCCGTGATCTGATATTAATATTATATCTGGATCGATCTCTCTGAATTTATTTCCTAATGTCGATGTTTTACCGATCCATCATTGAGTGTTGATTTGCAGAATGCTGAGCTTTCTTCTCTTTTCTGGTTCCATTGTTTATTATTTTTAGTCGTCTAGATATCTCTGGACTTCTGGCGGGTCGATCTCTTGTTGGGTTCTGCTTGGTTGCCTTTAAACCTACCATTCCTTATACTTTGAAATGTAGAATGGCAGAGAGTAACGCAGTCGCTAGGGTAGATTCGAATTTTATCCTCCATTAAGAGTTTTTGTACTTCTTCCTCGTCTTCTTCTCCTGTCTTTCCTTTGAATGCCCCATTTGCATTTTCCTTCTTTAATTGCCTTAATGATGTCTTCCTGTTTCTTGCCTCTCAGGGTGGGCGAGCATTCATCGCTGTAGACTTTAAGTTTTATTACCTGTGTTTCCATGCGTACTATTTTGTCTCCTTCATTATTTTGCACTGACATGTTTGAAATTGCGTTCTCTTTAGTAGTATGTTCCTCGTTGCTCGTTGGTGCCGACGATGAGGTGACATTGAATTTAAGGATTTCAGATGTTGGGGGGGGGGGGTTACAGGGAACCACATCTTCTTCATTCCATTATCTTTTTAACCTTGTATTGAGTGTTGTAGCGAAGGTGCTTGGTTTCCCAATATTCATCACATGGGCATAGAGTATGCATGTGAGCACTTCTATTGATGCCCCTTGTGGCACAGTTAGATGGATATGTGCTTCCTGCATTTTCTTCACGGTTGCTTTAGCCACTCCTGCGTATGTTAAATTTCTTCTTATTTCTTCTTCGTTTCTCGCTTCTCTTTCCTTTCGTTTTATTATCTCCTTTCTTTGGGGGCATGCCATTGCCATAGTCCTATGTGGCCCATGACAGTTCACGCATTTCTTATTACTTTCCTTGCTCTGTCTCTATTCATGGTTCTTCTGCCCGCTCTCAGAACATACTGTATCTTTCTCAGTGCAGTCACGCGTCAAGTGGTCCTCCATCTTATAGCAGCGGAAGCACATTTAAATATTAATATGTTTCTCGCGCTCTATGTTCTCTGGTGGAATTCTCATGTTAAACATGACTAGTCCTCATTGAAATATCTTTGCTGCCATATGTGTTGTTGCACACACAATTTTAAAGACATGTGTGCGGTGGCCAAATTTAATTATTTCATTTATTTTTATGCCTTCATGATTTTTTCTATTTCTTCTTTCATTTCCTCTTTGTCTTGGGAACCCACCCAAACGTCGACATTCTTGCATAGGATACTTCTGTTTGCAGTTATCTGGGGCGGGATTTTGGAGGTTAGTCCTATTCCTTTTAGTGTTTCTATTCCTTCCTGGGACACTAACTTTTCTACTTCTTTTTCCTTACTTGCAATTACCACGTAGCCATTTGGGATGTCGATAATTTTGACGAGGGCTACTTTTACCTTTCCAAATAATGTCTCGCAGAGTTTTCCTTTGTCCGGTTTGATCTCCTGGTCAATTGTCCGTAGAGGCACTCGTAGACATTCAAGGCTGCCAACTTTTCCTAGAGGGGAATTATCCCCCATCATTTTGCTAGTCGGGCGCCTAAGTCCACTCGGTTGCTTCTTGCAAGATCTACTGCAATCTTTTCGGTAATGAGTGCCAGTACTGTCTCTGTGCCTCACTGCTACCTGAATCCGTGTTGTTGGTAATTTTGCATCTCGTTTTCTTCTAGGAAGCTATTTAATCTTTCGTTGAGCAGTTTTTCTAGTAGTTTTCCAATGAACTCCAACGATGAGATCGGTCTGTAGCTCTCGATGTGGCCTTTGGGTTTTCCGGGTTTAGGAAGGAATATCATCCTTGCTGTCTTCAAAGACTGAGTAATGATAGATGAATATTGGCGGGTGCATTTAGAATGTGCTTTATAGTGATTCCACTAATGCCTTGGTTCTTTGCTTAAATGATGCAAGAGCTGGTTTAAATACTAGCAGGGTGAAGGTCCTCCCCTCGCATCTTTGCTCACGGGATTCGTTAACCCGTGTGAAAGGTTAGAGTTCGGGTTCCCTTTCTTCTAGTTCTTCTGTTATACGTTGTTCGTGGGCCGCATCCTGGTTTTGGTTCTCCTCCGGGGTAATAAAGAAGATCCTAGACCAGTGATCTTTGGAGCGTTCTTCGATTTCCCTGATGTCGTTTATTATCACTGCTCCTTCCTTTAAGTGCATGTTGTCCTTTGTGAACGGAACCTTTAGCTTTTTGTATTGGTTCCAGAACCTTTTGGGATATCTTTTTCTATATCCATTTTTTTCTAATTAGGTTGTTCCAGGTTGTTTCTAAGATTTCTCCAACGTACAAACCTTTTCTTGTGATTTCCATGTCGACGGATTTCTTCGACTGTGTTATAAATTTCTGCCATTTTTCTCTGATTTCTTCGGTCCATTGAGGGGCTGGAATTGATCTGTAACTATTTTTAGGGGTGTATAACGTGTCAGCTTCTGTAATTAGGTTTGTAATGTTCCTTAGGTGTATATCTATTTCCTCTATGGGGCTGTTTTCAAGGGTAGCGATGTTATACTCCTCTAGATGGGTTTTATATGCGGCCCATTTAGTTTTTGATAGTGCTTTCCTTTGGGGAATTTCTATTTGGATGGAGAGGTTGAGATCTTTGGGATAAAACCGATGTGGTCAGATGGTATTGTGGAGCTGGGAGAGATGTGGATGTTGAAGGCGAAGTTCGGATTTGTCAATATGATGGCTAGAGTGGTTGAAGTCCGCTCTGTTATGAAAGTGGGAAAGTCAGGGCCTTCCGTTTGCACTATTTGCAGCTTCAGGAGAAGTTCCAGAGTTTTTCCATTTCCGTTGAAGCCGGTCATGTATTCCATGGAGTTGCACCTTGCGTTCAGATCCCCCAGGAAGATCGCTGATGACGGTAAGTGGAAGATCCGAATGAAGATAGGAGTCGGAAGGTACGAGCTCCGGGGCGGTTGGTATGCTGCGGATACCACTACATTCTCCGTTGTCATTTTTAACTTTATGGCTAAATATGACTCCTCCAGATCTTTTATCTCCGTGAATGGTAGCCCTTTCCTGGATCTCCATAGCCGTCCCGTCATGGTGAGTTTGGAGAAGGTTTGTGACTAAAACTGTGCAATTTGGAATTTATATATATTCCTTTGGTAAATTCATACCATGTTCCGTTATTATCACGATGCCTGGATCAATTTTTTTGATTATATTGCAATATATGCGTTTTTTGTCTCTCCATCTTAAGGTTTTTAGGTATTGTACGTTTTGATATGTCATAGCGTGTTTAATACTTTCTGGCCTTGGTCTTGCCCGAATTCACAGGTTATCTTACATGGCCTGGCCGTTTCTTTTTGAATTTGTTTTGCAGACAGGTTGATGCATTAGTTCAGCCGAGATCTCTATGAGTACTTGTTTAAGGGCATTATTGATCTCGGTTTCCTCGTATTCGGAATGAAAATCCGATTTGTATTTCCCTCTGATCACACCTTCAACAATGTCCTTCTGTTTATTAACCGATGGTACTGGTAATGAGTGTGTTCCATAGATTTTTATGTTGTATTTTTCGGTAATATTTTTATTTGCCAGTTATTTCTCTTTTGCCTCTTCAAGTTTTTGTTTCATGAGCTTAATTTGCTCTATGACTTCGATATCGTTATCGGTGATTGCGGTTTCCTTGTCGATTTGTTCTCCTTCTGTTGTTTCTTTTGATTCTTGTTCGGGTGCCATTAAGATGCGGTATAGATCATTTGATGGTGGGTTCACGGGGAACTACATTGGTTTAGGAGCGGTTTGGTAAGCATCTTGTTCGTTCTTCCGAGTATGAGCCGGGCTTTGCCATATTCTCAAAGTGTGCGTGTAGTAAGTACAATATGAGGTCTGGCCTCATATTCACTTTGATATTTACGACGGTTTTTTGTTCTTGCATCGGCTTTGCTCCTGTAGCCACATGGGTAGTGGTTCTTCTTCTCTCCTTATCCTCTATCATAGTATTCTTTTTATTTTTCATTTTTCCTTTTTCATAGGGCAGGCCATTGAGACAGTGCAGTGTGCATTCCCACAGTTTATAGACTTTTTCTCATGGTTTTTGCTTTGATCCCATCTGTGATTTGTACTTGGGTACTCAGAGCATTTCATACCTTGGTACGTACAGTCTCTCGTTAGGTGGTTGTCACGAGTGTAGCACTTGAAGAAGACCTGGACAGAGATGAAAGCTTTCCCCTCTATCTAGTCTGGTGCTATCTTGGTGTAAAATGACAGTAGTCCGTTTTCCTCCGCTTTAACTGCTATTTCGGTCTCCTTAAATACAGCCTTGAATACGTGAGTGTGTTCCTCGCCACTCTGTTTTTTTAATTTTATAATTTCTTCGAATCTGGCCCATTCTTGATGTTTTTTGTAATTTCATTCTTAATTTCTTCCGGCAGATTACCGATCTTTTAGTTGCGACGGCAGGTAATATCATGGCAACGAGCCCTATTTTTCTGAGTTTTTTCGCAGCATTATCGCTTCGGAGGATGACAAGGTCTTAATCTTAGTACAATGACTCCGAGTTCTGCGAATATGGTCCGGAGAGTTTTTTCCCAATCTGGCTTGGAGTGTCCTTCGAGGACCCTGAGCGGGACCTTCTTCGCTCCTCCCGAGTTATCCATTAGGACCAAGGGAGGCCTATATCCCAGTTCTAGAGGTTCTTCTGCTTTTCGATGGAAGTCTTCGTTGCAGTCTGTGCCTGTATTTTATATTTTTCCTGGGATAAAATTATTATTGTTGTTAATTTAACCTTCATGCGAGTGAGGAGTTTCCCCTGCCTCTATTGGGGCTCTATTGCTGTCTTAGATGAGATAATGGGGCGAATGAATGAATGAGCCTTAGTGCGATCTTTTGAGGAGTGAATCATCGATGACCTTTTGGTGGATGGTAGTCGAATCAACTCTCACCGTGCAAGATGCCGCCCCCTAGGGGTTTTAGATATTCTACGCTGCATCCAACTTACATAGAGATGGTTTTAAGGCCCTCTATAATTTTTACCGGGCACCCGAGGGGTTCTTTTGGAACACCGGGGGATTGCAGTGCCTCGAAGCCTCAAATTATGCCTTTGCACAGTGCGATGTTTCCCTGAGGCAGGGGAGAGCGTGGAACTTAGCCGGACATATTAAAATATAAGGGCCAGATGAAATGTATTATTCTCACTTTGGGCGGGAGGCGGGATGAGTGAGATGGATGAGTAGCGGGTGAGCAGAGGTAGACATGAAATAAGGATGAGGGTATTGACACAACCATGCGCTGACTCCAAATGAAGAGTTCCAGAAAGTGGGTATCTCTTGCGAGAGGATTTCTTCTATATGCAAATTTCTTCTGATAAATGAGATTCCTTGTGGTTATTGAGTCCGTGCTGGGCGGGAGCGAACAGTCTGGTTTTAGTTGGGAAAGATCCATGTATTTGTAGCCGGGTTGCGTCTGGTAACATAGCGTCAAGCTAGCCAAGGTGGTGAATATAAGGGAAAGGTGGCAAGGGTATGGTAAAGGGTATCACATCGAGTAAAGTAAATTTGATTAAGGCTGTGTTAATAAAGACTAAGAACAAATTAGGAGTTTTCGATAAATTGAAATCTGATCATAATGAAAGCAACGTTATCTAAGACTGGAGGGGAACAGCCTGGAATATCGATGTGTCTGCTTAGGCAAGACTCGTTGGAGAATCAGGCTTCGAGAAACTCTCCGCTTTTCTTGTTTGTTGAGCGTCCCAATATTCTCGTATCTTCCCAATTCATTTGATGTTGCTGATCACTTTGGTGTGACGCAATTGCTGAGAGTGGATCGTCTCTCCGGATGGCTCTCTGGTGTTCCACAATTATTTTTCTTATGTACATCGCCCGGTATTCATGACATCTGATTCCGTACACAACACCGGCTTGTTCCTCCCCACTCCGTTTGTCTGTCACTCTGGTAGATGTCTAGGTATGGTGTTCTTGGGTTTGTGCACTATCTCTATGTTGTATGGTGGCAGAATTCTTGCCGCTATTTCTGAGGTCATCTGTATGTAGGAAAGTGTAACTCTCTTGCTTTGTATTCTTTCGTCGTCTCGATTTCGTGGTCTTCGTGCTGTCTTTATAAATCTCTCAGGGTAATTGTTGGCGGAGAGGACTTCTCTGAGATGTCTCTCCTCTTGTTTCACACAAGAAAATCCCTGGCAACATTTTGTACAAAAGGGCCAGAACACACTACAGCAACTCTACAGGTTTCTTCATTCTAGAAGAATGAGGTAAATTAGCTGAAGGATAACCCACTACTTGCACTGAAGAGTCTACGGCAGGAGGGACATGAATCGGAGGTAAAATATGACCAACTGGAGAAATAGGAAAAACAGGTTGTGATACAGGAACTTCTCGAATGTGAACTCTTGTAGATACAGGAATTACCTAATCTTGGTGTATTTTTACAACATCCTGTGTAGTTGCACTACACCTATAAGATAAAGAACCAGTCTACTTCAGTACCTCAGAAGGTCACAAGGTATCCACTTAGAATCACCAGGAGACTATGTCACTGTTGTAAAAAGTAACCTGCTTTGATACTTAAGTAAAAGTATTGTTACCGTGACCATTTTTTACTCAATGTACAAGGACAAGTAGCAAAACTTTAATGTACTTAAGTAAAAGTAATAAAGTATCTTATAAATGAAATAGTCAAGTAGTGAAAGTAAAATGTTGTGGCAAATAGTACAGTACCCATCACATCAAACACTATTCAGTATATTGTACAGTAAACCCTTTTATACCCGATGTACTGGCCCTTATATATTGGAATTCAGTTAAACTGAACTTAACAATCAAGCTGTAAATATCTCTCTATTGATCAAAAAGTCTAGTTTATATGAAAAGTAAAATTAACTCTAAAAAATTATAGAGTTTAACGTACATAATTCCAGAATATAGGAGTCTGGTTAACTAAACTAATTATTAGGTAAAGAAATATACAAAATAATTAATTACTGACATATTTTTTATTCAGCTTCACAAGCAACTGATTTTCAAAGTTCTGGCTATTTAACCGCGAACGTTTTGGAATGAAAATTACTCCTCCAGAGCTAAACAGACGCTAAAAGTCTAGGACAATGAGGAATAATTTAATAAACTGACGCCCTCTCTCAGGCGGGAAAGCGTGAGTGACAAACGAATTGTCTATCGGGTATGAAAAGATGCATGTGATTGGTCCAAACATGAACATGCACTTAGAATTGGTTCAAACCAGAGTGGACGCTTGCAAATGGTCATCATCTGACTTTTACTTCTACGTCTACGGTTAGCCAAAATTAACTGAGAAGTCTCGAATACTTATATGATTTTCAAGAGTAATGAAGTAAAAGTAATATAAGACAAAAATACGTAAGTAGAAATAAAATTTATCGCATTAGCGAGAACTTTTTAGGAAGTAAAAAGTATTACAAAGTTACTGGAGTACATTCCATAAGTAATTGTACTTCGTTACTTCTTGATCATCAATGAATATGATAGTGGCAAAGATCAGCTTCTAGCAGAATTTGAGTGGCTAGCTTTCTAATACTAAATAGTTGTTAGGTAGGCCACAACAAATATAATCGAGACCTCAAAGATCGACCAAACATCAACTCAACTGGGGAAACTCCACTAGTAGAGTGTGGTGTCAGTCGATGTTTAAACAAGAACTTATTTATAGTTGTCAGAATAGATTTGGAAGATGTACTGAGAGCTTTCTTGAAGATCTGAAGCAACTTCTCAGCTAAACTATTATTAGAAGGTTTATATACTGCCTTTGTAATGTGATGAATACCACAACTTGTGGCAAATTCCTTGAACTGAGCAGAAGTATTACAATGACCATTGTCAGAAACAACTGAAACTGGCAAACAAAACTGACCGAAATAATGTCTAAGAAACTAATAGTTTCTTTGACATTCTTTTGGTTGAACCTGATGTATTGTAAACATCAACACATAAAGAGTGAGCATCCACTATGATTTGAAAGTGCTTCCCATTTACTACCCAACATAAATGACATATAATCTGTGCACTGGCGAAAGTGTCCACTTCCAAGGATGTAAGTGTGCCTTAGGAGTTGTAGAATGCAGAGCTACTCACTGGCAACACGGCCTTCATAGTTCTTCTAGGTCACTGTCTAAGTTAGGTCACCAAAATAACTTCTAGTTTATTCCTTGATGCGAGAAGTACCCAGATGATTAGTATTATTTCATGCAATTGAGTGTTTCTTATTTAGGAGGAATGGCTACTCTACTACCCCATAAGACCGTACCTTATGAATGGATAACTCATCCCTGGTCTGTACATCAGGAGCAAGGCCAAGATGCTCCATAGTTGAGGCTGTCTACTCAATCTCCACACAACATCTATACTCTAAAAAGTACAGTATGTGCACGTGTCTAAATCCTAACAGCGACACTAGTGACTGGTGAAATGTATAGAAAATTCATCAGAATAGTCCAGTAAGCTAGAACTGAAGTAGTGTCAGTTATGTCAATAGTAGGAAGAGTTAAACGGCTTAGAGCATCTGCAGTGCTTAATAAGTTTCCTACCAGAAACATAGGAAGGATATATTTAGTAGAAAAGAATAAACTAAGAGGAGGTTCATGATCTTTCACCAATGTAAAATTGTGCTGACCCTAAAACTAGAAATGAAATTTTCTTAGAGCAAAAAACATCGCTAAGGCTTTTTTCTCCAACCAACTGAGAATAATTGGCACAGAACAACTCGAAGCCATTATATTGGTTTTGTTATTATGTTAGTAAACCTGGATATCAAACATAATGCCACCCACCATATATGATTGAAATGAATTATTGAGTGGCGAGGGTGAAGGTAGAATAACGGGAATAGATAAAATAAGAGATACAAAATATAAAGTGTATTTAAGAATTAACAGAGAATATCACGATTAAAAATAATTAGTTTAGCAAGTGAATAACAAAGATAATAAATTGGATACAATACAAAATACAAAATTGATAGAAAACGCGTGAGTGATGTGAGAGAGAGACATAAAAGATTAAAGAGAATTGTTTATATATATATATATATATATATATATATATATATATATATATATATATATATATATATATATATATATATATATATATATATATATGAAGTTATGAATCATATTTAAAGGATATTTAAACCATAATCACTGTTGTTTGCAACCACTACAATACGATTATTAGGGTCGAAAAGCACTAAAGCCTCAGAAGATAGAAGAATCTGCTTGGAGGCAACAAAAGCAGTTATTTGTGCTACTCCACTAGACCAAGGTCCACTAGCTCTTAGTAAGTTGTTAAGAGGATCCAGGATAGATGTTGCCTTAGGAATGAATCTCCTATAATAGTTGAGTAACCCTAAGTATGATCTTAGATGATTCACATTAGTAGGAATAGGCTCATCTGCAATAGCTTGAACTTTGTGAGAGGTGGGGTGAATACCCCGAGCATCTATAGGATAACCCAGATAAGACACAGTAGAGACATCAATAGCACATATCGAGAAACAAAGCTTCAACCCAGTTGTCTCTAGCATCTTCACTGCGGATCTAAGTCGTTGTTTATGCTCAAGTTCAGATGAACCACATATAAGCACATCATCCAAGTAGCAAACAACAATTGGAAGACCCATTAATAAAGCAGTCATCGCTTGTTGAAAAATTCCAGGTATGTGGGAAACTCAAAAACACAACCTATAATATTTAAGCAACCATGTGTGTTTAATTAGTGCATACTGTTGTGATGCATCATCAAGACATAATTGGCTATATGCCTGAGACATCTAGTTTAGTAAATAGCTACTACCTGAGAAACTGCTAGATAGATCGTCGATCTTAAGAATCCAGCCTAGCAGCTCTATTTACCACTGCAGCAGCCAAGGTAGAATACAGTATAGGGGAAATTTTACGCTTATCCACCATCTATCCAATTCTTTCCATTTTAGATCTTAGTAAATAAGGACTGTCCTGGCTTTACATAATTTGGGAGGAATATTTGGATCTACCTCACTAGTGAAAGTTTTACTTTAGGCAACCTAAACCAGTAGAAAATAAATCGGGAAATTCTTTCACAAGAGCACTTTCAATGTTTGATATACTCTGTATATCTGAAAGCTTCCTATTATTGAGATGAATGGAATTAATTCATTATCTTCCTAAATGACATGAGGCTGATCCTTCCACAACATCAATAGTTGCTTAAGAGGAATTAGTATAACCAAATCTAGCAGATGCAGAAATCTCACCTGACATCTTGAGAGAAACACCATCGGGATTCATAAGGTTTATAGAAAAAGGATGAAGAACAGGTCTGTCACACTCAATAAGCCAAAGCCAAAGGTTTAGAGAAAATATGTAGATCTTCATATAAATAAGGGAACGTGCAGCACCTGTATCTAATTAAATAGTTACGCAGACATTATTTAGAAATAATATGAAATTAAGAGGATTAGTTTCAGTATGAGTAACATTAAAGACATAGTCATAGCTATAGTCTACCTCAGTGATTCGATCAGGTCCATCACATATCTGTCTCTTAACATATCTATTAACTGGTCACCAAGCTCACATATGTGAGCCAGTGCATTAATTACAACAACAAAATTAGCAATAGTTCCATCCGATTTTAGATTCCTAGAATAGAACTTGAATCTTTGATGAATAAGAATTATTTGAGGTTTATAACGTTTCTTCAAAACCTAAAAGATATCAGGATATTTAGGGTTCGTTTTATTTCGTGAGGGAGAGTTACCAGTTTATAGTGGTTACTAAGTTTATAATGAGTCGCTTGTTTTATGAGATGCCAGGCGAGTACCAGTTTAGAGGAAGAATAACTGGTAAAGTGGTGTCGGACTAAGGCGGCCGAGGTCTCAACGTCGAGTTTGCTCTGACTCCCAAAGTTCTTAGGGGAATCCTTTTATAGGCTGGGTTCGTAAGGTAACTTGTTTATCACTGGGTTAAAGGAAGGACTCGAAAGAAAAATGGTGTTTTGTAGGCTTTATTCTTGGCTTAGGTCTACCTTAATTGGTGCAAGCGAGATAGTCGAGTCTTACGCGGTTTTGTTGTAAGTTTCCCTCTTACGTTAGATAATTGGGGCTAAGGACGGCTGGATTTAAGGACGGCTGGATTTAAGGACGAAGAACGGACTCGTGACGCCAATAAGATTAATGTAAATCTGTAATCAAGAGGAATGAATGTATCCTATTAATTAAAGCAATGTTACTCCATTTGGGAATTCTCTGCATGTCTTATTTATATGAACCTCCATTAAGGGCGCGTGACTTAGCAATCCTTAATCAGAGCCCGAGGCAGAGACTCACAGGTTAAAGTATGTTCGATGGTTCCTTTGTCGAGACTGCTGGGTGGAGTCTAAGGGGGAGGGGGTCAATGTAGGCACATTTGTCCACATCCGGGTTGCCATGGATAGCAAAGGGATAGCAAAGTTGATTTTGTCGTATCGCAGGTCCACGTCAACTTTAGCTGGTCAAATCTAACTTCGTTCCGGTTGCCTCGTTATCTTGAATTGAGAGTTTTCGTCTCGCAGCTGTTTCCCTAACACTCATGTTTTTTTCTCAATACATGTACAATTGTGATTTAACATTATATATAAGTATTTCGCTTTATTATAGATTAGTTCATTGCTATTACATGGCATATTATTTCGGTGGTTAATATGTGTGCCCAATTTCAAGATTTCATTGCTCTAACCGGCGCTCATTTGTGAGGTTCCTCGTTGAGCCTACTTCACTTTGCGTCGCTACATATTTACAAGTCCTTGGGTCCCTTATAGATGACAGACCCTTGCTAAAGCAAAACCTTACGTCCCAACAAAGTAAGAATATCTAGTAACTTCTCCTCTTCTGAGATAGAATTAGTTAGAAAATAGAGTTGAATCCTATTAATATAGGTCTCAAAACCTTTGACTCCAGCATCGAAAGTATCCATAGGACCTATAAGAGACATTTCATTGCAAAGAATAACCTAAACAATAGAATAGGGCCCAAAAATAACTTACCAAAAATAGAAAATGCACAAATTATCCTCCCTCGTCGCCAATATAATATATGTATCTATATTTTTATTTCTCTTTCTCTCTCTCTCTCTCTCTCTCTCTCTCTCTCTCTATATATATATATATATATATATATATATATATATATATATATATATATATATATATATATATATATATATATATATATATATATATATATATATATATATATATATATATATATATATATATATATATATATATATATATATATATATATATATATATATAGTATATATATGGTTAAAATTTCGGAAAATGCTGCCCTCGATTTTTGTGGGAGCTTTGTTATAAATATATCTATTTTTTCATTAATTATGATGTTATGACGAAAAATAGATTGGCAGCCATTTAGAAGCCACATTGTTAATTGGAATTGCATCATAGTGTATTATATATCATTTTGAAGGGATTTTTTTAATGAATTAAAATATGATATGGACGTTTCATATTAATTACTTGTAAAGAAAATATGATTGATTCAAATAGCATCTGGGGGTGAGTCTTATATGTCTGAAGTCAAGAAACACGGTACAAAAAGTAGAAGCCTAATGACATCTGGCAATCGCCCCTGAATTCAAATTTAATGATAGGTTTTCGAATTAAGAAAGTATGAGTTTATTTAAAAATATAACACAATATGATGCCATTCAAATAAACTAACAAAAAAAACACCCTACTTTGGGAGAATTTGCCCAAGACAGAACAGTTTCTATATTAAAACAAACATTTGATTTTAAGCACAAATATATATCAATTATCCACAGAATCCAGCAAATTCAAGTTCTGCGGGTGGTAACAACCACCACAGGGCTTTCGCCATATTTAGCTTCTGCCTTTCAAAAACCAATTTGAAGGCAGAAAGAAAGATCTAAGCGACAATCAGCACACCCGGGTTCGAGTCCCGTCAGGAATTTTAAACTTTTTTCCCCTCGCGTTATTTCTGTTTTCTCAATATGGATTGCCTTCATTGTGCCGTCCTTTGCTCTCTTTAATCTTTGTGTTCTTCCAATATCTCTTTCTCCTACCTTTATAAAACTCGTACATGTAGGGAGTGAATACCAAATTGAAGAGAATATTAAAGAACTCAGAATTAATTAAGCAGTTCAAGACGGTCAACTCTTCACTCTCCTACATATCCGGGCTTCCCTAAACCCAAAAGGAGAGATGTCTTTTGCGTCCAATTATATCCAACATTAATGCTCCCACATATAAGCTTACAAATCGGCTCGCCAAACATTTATCTCCAGCAGTTGGAAGAATCTCAGCGGCACACATTAAGAATACTCAAGACTTCGTGGATCGCCTTAATCATCTTCAACTTCCAAAAGGCAAACTTGTGAGCTTTAACGTAAACTCTTTGTTTACCAAGGTTCCAGTGGATGAAGCCATCAGCCTTCTTAGAAGAGTTATCCTTAACCTCAACTTGGAACTTCCCATCACAGCTAATATATTTGTCGATTTAGCCGAAATGTGTCTCTCAGATAATGTGTTATAGACAGATATTTGGGTTAAGTATGGGAAATAGTTTATCACCGATATTGGCTTGTCTCTTCATGGTGTATTTTGAGACAGAACTCCTACCCAGAATTGCTTCCTCTAACTTCATATGGTTAAGGTATATTAATAATGTTTTTTTCAGTATGGCCTAATAGTCTTGATTTTGCCTATTTATTCAGTAACTTAAATAATGTGCATGCTTCAATTAAATTTAAATGTCAGTGGGAAGAAGACAATAAATAAACCTTTTCAGATGCCTTAATCAACAAAGATTATCATGATATAAAATTATCTGTATACAGGAAGAGAACTCACACAAATGCATATATTCATATTTTTCATGCCATGATAATACTGTTAAAAAATGTGTAATCTGTGACCCGAAAAAAAAAACGGGCCTGCACACACTTTTTGTGATATATCCTTCATTCATTCACTAAGCAACCTCACTTTGCAAAACATGACAGAATCAACGCTTGTGAACACAACTAGATCTCAATGGAAGCTCCAGCAAAGAATATACTCCGTCAAACATTACTACAAGATAGGCTCGTTCAAGAAAGTGCAGGACACTTTCGGTCATCAGTTTGAATGTGAAAAGACCCCTCCAAGAGCAGAATTCAGGACTGGGAACTATGGGACAGTGGAGAACTTCACTGCAGCCAGTGACAGCCGTCCAAGCCATTCAGGACGCCCCAGAAAGCGTACAGCTGAGCTGGTCGAGAGCGTGAGAGAGTCAGTTCAGCAGAGTGAAAAAACGCTTTGTCGCAAGCAAAGTCAGTCCATCGGTATATCCCGTGAGACTTACAGGAGAGTGCTAGTAATGGATGTAAAGGCCTACCCATACAGCATACAGACGAAGAAGACCCTTACAGCCTCAGACAAGGATCAGAGAAAGGCTATGGTATTCAAAATACTGGAGAAGATTCAGGAGACCCCGACTTTCTTTAAGCTCCTTTGGACCTCAGATGAAGCCACTTCCATCTTGAAGGAAAGGTAAACTGCCCTAAGAGCACGGTATGGACTGCTATCTTAGCCAGAGGCATCATCGGACCATTCTTCTTTGATGAATTGGAGTGACAGTGACAGTCACCAAGGAATGGTATGTTGAGGTACTCAAAACGTTCAAGAGGGAGCTGCAAACCCTGTTCCCGTCGCTTATGGGGAAGTTTTGGTTCCAGCAAGATGGAGCAAGCTCTCACACCCCAAACCTATCCCGAGATTGTCTGAAAGAGAACATTGGTGGATGTGTGATCAGTCTCAAGACCGATTTTGAGTGGGCACCTCACAGTCCAGACCTTTCTCTGGGACTATCTTAAAGACGGAGTGTACGCAGAGAAACCCAGGACCATCACGAAATTCAAGGAAGCCATCAAGGAGGATATCAGAGCCATTAGTCGGTCGGTTTGTAAGGATGTCATGAACAACTTTGTGTTGCACCTCAAGAAATGCACAGAGCCAAATGGATGTCATCTCGAACACGTGCTCTAGAATGAAGAAAAAAAGTCCAAAGACTCTCATGTTTTGATAAGATGTTTTTAAACACAGTAAACTAGTTATCGCCAAAGTTTCAATCAATCCTTGCATGAAATTAAGAAATTTGGGGCCCGTTTTTTGGGGAGTTACCCTGTATCTACCCTGTTTCTTAGAGCCTATAGAATATGTCATCCTTCTTATTTAGACGAGAAAATTGTTAAAATAAGGACTATTTTCTCAGAACTGTATTACCCAAATTGGTTTATAACATCAGCTCATTTTGCATCTAGGAAAACTCACTATTGTAATAAGCCTGCACGTTCTAATGACTTCAGCAAATGTATAACATTGTCATTTAATGAGAAACTAAATAGGTTAAAGTACTTATATCAGGAAACAGGAATTAAAGTAAAGGAATTAAACCAAATGATAAATTTCTAGGAATCCTAAAGATCAACAGGATAAAAGAGTATATGTAATTAAACTAAATGATAAATTTCTAGGAATCCTAAAGATCAACAGGATAAAAGAGTATATGTAATTAAACTAAATGATAAATTTCTAGGAATCCTAAAGATCAACAGGATAAAAGAGTATATGTAATTAAACTAAATGATAAATTTCTAGGAATCCTAAAGATCAACAGGATAAAAGAGTATATGTAATTCCATGTCAGAGATTTTAATCATTCCATCGATTTCCAAGGAAGTAAATTAGGCTTTAAATCGAAAAATTATGTCAAAAGAACAATTCTAGAATTAGCTTTGATCACATCCATTCCTAATTTCAATTTATGTGAAGGTCAATGCTCTTTCAATAGTTTGATATGTAAGCAGATAAACAAAATCGTAAAACTACCCAGCACTAATCAGGTAGTAAATTATGATCTCCCTGAAAATGGGCCCGAGTAGGGGAGTGGGTGAGGTAATATGATCTTTGTCTATCAGGTTAGAGATGTATATGGAGTTCTCTGTAATTTTTCTACTCAGTTTCCAGTTGACAAGTTTATGTAATACACCGAAAGTGCACTGGAATAAATATGTCTTCATGGAGTTAGCATATATATATATATATATATATATATATATATATATATATATATATATATATATAATATTGAGGATAAATGCATGAGCCACGAGAAACAGAAACGGATGCATCTTTTCATTTTTCACAACGTTTCTAAAACTACAAGTTTTCATCTTCAGGCTAAAAATTGACCTGGCATTAGTTAAGGATAATAAATTTAAACTTTGTTTTTAATTTTGTAAACACTGTAAGAGTTAAAAAACATTTAATATAAAAACGGTAAATAGCTTCGGCGAGTCAATATATTTGTTGAACGTAGAGTTCTGCATTGACAATCTCGTTGTTCGCAAGGAGCTCATAAAGAATGATGCCTTCACAATCCCCCCACACGCACAGCCCCGTCTTTCATGGATGAACTCCTTGCTTTAATCGCGGAAGTGGTTTTTTATTGGGGCTAAGCCCTTGTTTTCGATGGTTAATGTTGACATAAACACACCACTTTTCGTCGCCAGTGATAATGCGGTGAATAAATCTGTCATTCTATCCACGAGTAGCCTTGTGACGAGCAAGCAAACCTGCGTCAATCGTGGAGCGTTGAAGTTTGTTGCTTTCGCTCAAAGCGTGCGGAACCAATGTACCGAGTTTTTGAACTTTCCCCATCGAATGAAGGTGATTCACTACAGTTTTCTGATCACACGCCAATTGTAGAACCAATTCTCCAGTCGATTGACGAGAATTTTCATGAATAAAGTCGTTCAATCGATCTTCATCCAAGTTAATGGGGCGACCAAAACGTTCTTCTTCATTAAGATTGATTGAAATGACCGTTTTTGAAACGTGAAAACTACCATTGAGCTGTCCTTTCTGATAAAGCATTTTCTCCGTACACAGTACAAATATCGCGACGAGCTTTGGCTGCATTTACATTGTTCCCTTCTCGATTGAAAATGAATAACAACAACTGTCGAAAATGCCCCTTCCTTTCAACTTGACCTTTCATTTTAAGGGTACAGAACAAAAATTAAATTAACACAACCGCAATGACTTATTACTCAACCTCAAGACATAGCCTAAGAAAAAGCATAATAGTCTACGCTGTTAAGAGACGTAGCCTAACCTTTGCAAATTTTGCTCTCATTATTTATTATTGTTTCTTATTATGTGCACAACTCACGTCAACAAAAGTCAAATCAACACAACATTAAAAAAAACGCAAGAACTTATTCCTCAACCTAATATAAAAGGTAGTGATACGAAATTTATATCTAGCATTCAGATATACTTCTGGTGTATCTCCTTGGTTGGATACCTTCTTTCTGATACGTTTGCGAGTTGTAGATGCCTTGTAAATAACATCTGGTAACATTTCCTTTGCATCCTTTTTATATTTTTCAAATTCATCTCGTGAGGTGCATAGTTGGTCAGCTAGTGAAACATGTAGATCTGCACATGTTTTTAAGTTCACATCCACATTTTGTAGAACTTTGCTTACCCTGTGAATTTTCAAAATCTCATTAAAAAAAATCGACATAAAACGAATTCTAGCCCTTGCATCTTATCTGCACTATCATTTGCTTTTCTTCTCGTTTTTCCCTTTTGTGACTGGTCTTCGGCTATATATTCTAGTGCTTCTAAAATTTCAAAGAAAGATTTCAAAACTGCTGCTGTTTCAGACACTTATATTTTTAATGCGATCTTTAAGAATTTCTCACCACCTGGTTGAGGCTGAAAAAACGTATAGAGTAATTGTACTGTAGAGAAGAAATTAAAAACCTCTGACAGAAATCATCAGCACTTCACCCAAACAGATTTAGTGAATGAGCTCCACAGAGTACATAATATATAGCAAACTTGTTTTTTTTTTTTAATTGTCTCATACCCTTATAACGCCTAGACATGTTAGCTGCATTGTTATAAAACTGACGCCTACATTTTAAAATATTTAGCCTACGAGCTTCACGTAAGTACTGCAGCACCCAGTTTGCCATTTTCTCGCCGGTTTGGCTTTCTATTTCCAGAAAGGTTAAAAGCGTTTAATAGGCTGACCATCTTTTAAATACCTAAGTAAAACACTTAATTGATCGATATGTGATCAATCTGGTTTCGAATCAACGGACAAAATAAAATAACCAGAAGATTTAAGTTCATTAACAACGAATGAATAGCCCTTTTGTGCCATTAGTTGAATACATACCTCGCAGGTAGTTTTTGACAGGTAAAAAGGATTTCCTTTCCTAGAATTTCCATATTTCGTAATGTGGCCTGCTAAAAATGAATCAAACTGGCTTATGTGTTCAAGCTGTTCTAAAAAATTTCCTTTGCAATGATCCAAACCTTACCTCTGTTCCTCGAAAAGCCAAGCCACCTTCAGCTAACGTACAATTAACAAATATAACACGCCTCTAAACATGCGCCCAGTAATCACACTCTTCCTTACATTGTACTCCAACTGTAACTCCAACCCCGCACCTTGTCTGCGAATTAAATATGTTAGCAATGAGTCTCGGTCAGTAGTGCTTTTCTCATGCTTATCATCATAATAGTATTTCTCCAGTTACTGAACCCTTCTCTTTTAAAATGCTATTGTAACAAAATTGAGATTTATTTTATAAACAAACAGTTTATAAACAAAACAATAAACTGATCCTATTGATGGTGAATACAGTAATCACTCTTTCTTGTATTTCTCACCATTTGCTTTTGTCCCAATAAAAAGTTCATGTGAACAATACCTTATTGGTTTGCCACTACTAGAATGCCGGTAAGACTTATCAAATGGCCCATTGTGATGTTGACAGTTACTAGGTTCACAAACTATCCAATAGGCCACATCATCAGCAGAGAAATCGAGCAACAACCCTGGATATTTTGATAAATTATGATTTTCTCCATCTGTTACAGACAGAGTAATTCCCCCCCCCCCCATCGCCATGATCAACTAAACTTCCATTTCCAGCAATTTTTCTGAGCCTTAAAATGTATTGTAAAGTAACTCGAATCAACATTTACAGTAGGTTTCCGTATCAAGAGAATTTACAGGCAAATTGAGATAAGTTATGAGAGATGTGCTAGATGAACCTGCTTGTGACACCTCATATTTTGATTCTGAAGTGATCAAAATGCTATTTACCGTATTTGTGTCCAATGCTGATGTCGTAGGTTGGTTTTGATCCGTAATCTGCATATCATGTTGTAGAGGTTATGTGAAGAAATCTTCAGCTTTGCAGCCTTGCACTTAAATTTCAAAGTCTTTCTATGTTTCTTGTTTGATTGTTTTCGTTTTGTGCACCACTTAACTGAATCCGTTTCATTTTGGTTCTTGGGTTCTGTTAAATACAGTAATAAAAAGATTATTTTAGTTGAATTATTATGCGACAATCAACACAGCTACACATATCATAAGCAGAACAATAGGGACAATTTTATTCCAAGCATACTGCTGAATCTTATGCTTTAATTAATAAAAACAGATTTCATAAACTAAAAAAAAACACTAATGCTACTGTTTCTAGAACTTGAAAAGAGGAACCGAATGCACTTTGAATCATTGCTCTACGACAAGCCGTAGCGATTTGAAAATACGCCTAAATGTCGGGGTGGGGCGAGTTAGTACTTTTTCGAGATATTTCATTTTCTATCGCGAAATCGAGGAAAAAAATCACATGAACAAAATCGGGTTTTCTTTCAATTATCTGTGAGTGTACCAAATTGAAACACTCTAACTTTAAAAATAAGAAAATATATAAAGAAAGGGGAACTTTCCTAATGCTGGAGTACACATTACCAGTTACCAAAAATAGGCTCTCCTGAATTTTTTGTTTTCGAACTTTCGGTATTTTTAAGTCGCTAAGGATCCGGAAGTATTGGTCGTTATCGTGGAATGGCCGGACGGACACACACACACACACACACACACACTCTCTCTCTCTCTCTCTCTCTCTCTCTCTCTCTCTCTCTCTCTATATATATATATATATATATAGGTAGGTAAGTACTTTGGGGCTTGGGGCCGAAGTTGGTTGAAGACCGTTAGTGAAAGGCGAAATTTTCATGAGTCCAGTGGGAATGGTTTATTATTAACTTTACGGTCCTTTTAAAACACATATTCTTAGAATGCAAGTTGGCCAAAGATTAGCAGGTAGCTGGTACGCGCTGGGGTTGCAAAAGAATGACAATGACGAAAATATATCTTTACTAACAACAAAATGATATTTATATTTAGACAAAAATTGGGTTTAAAGGGAATGGTCGCGCAGACGGGGTTAAAGGTCCACACGAGATACAGGTAGTTGTGGTCAGATTCAGTTTGGTGATTATTAACTTTGCGGGGTCCTTTTAAAACAAATATTTCAGAATGCAAGTTAGCCAAAGATTAGCAGGTAGCTGGTACGCACTGGGGTTGCAAAAGAATGACAATGACGCAAATATATCTTTAATAACAACAAAATGATTTAAAGGGGGATTTTAAACCGGGGCGTTCACACAAATAATGGAGAAATTGAGTAAGCCAGATTCAAGATTAATCTGCAAGCGGCCACGGTTACGTTTACCTTACGTGCTCGTTGCCGAAAAGGGACCAGTTGGGGGTACGATAAATGTGACGGAAGAAGTTGGTTTACCTCTTGCTTCAGACGAGGGAGCACTTGTCGAGCCTTCAGAGTTGGGAACCCTCATCAGGTACTTGCCGATTGACTATGGCAGAATTCACTGATGTCGATACTTGCCGACTGATTATGGCAGAGTTCACGGATGGGGATACTTGCCGAATGACTATGGCAGAGTTCAAGGATGGGGACACTTGTCGATTGACTATGGCAGAGTTCACGGATCGATTTATCCTTCAACTCGAATCGAAATCGCCGCTAGGGTGGGGGTGCGTCCTTCAGCTCGCTCGCCAGAGTAAGTGGAACTCTAACAGTGCTGCTCTCTAAACTCAGTCGAAGCGTTATATAGGCGCATGGCGAGGGGGCTCCAGACGCACGCGCGAATTTGGGGAAAAGTCAGCGACTCCTTCGGAAGAAGGGGGAATCGTTGATAACGTTGTTTGGAATGTCCAAAGGATTTCTATCTTCGAGCGGAAAGCTAGAATGCTTGCGGAGAGTTGGCCGTGGGAGACGATGGCATCGGTCCCTAGGCAAACACAGCGGGAGGGTGTGATAACGGCGTCGGCCGCCTACTTGCCCAGGTTCAGCCATGCTTTCCCAGCTCCATGCGGTGATCTCAGGATCCACGTGAGTACTGAAGGGCATGTGGTAACAATTAATTCTGCTACAGTCGTAAATCAATAATTTAATGAGTATTTGATTCGTCTTTTCTATATCTATAAACGTGCTATACAATATTAGTTATAGCTTTTGAGAAAAAACATTGAACACAAAAAAAATCGGTATTTTGTGATTTGGGGAAGAAGTTTACAAAATTAGCTATAAAATATTATCTTTACGAATTTTGGAAAAACCTACGACAAGACTTAATTTTAAGCCTTGTATACATAATCCAATTTGCAGAATACAAAATATGAGAAAACTTGGATACTTAGCGATTTTAAAATACCCCCCTAAAGTGCCGTTTTTTTCGTGAAAACAGCCAGAGCTGAGTGTGCTAATGGAATATTTATCAAGCAACTTAAAGCAAGAATAAGGTAATAAATGCACATGCAATTCAACACCAATAACAGTTTGCAACTAAAGTATAAATTACGAAGCTACTACCCGTCACTTGTGCTGTTTCAAATGCGTACAGGACTTGTTCAAAACCCAATCTGCGAGCAGTGTACTTTATTTTACAGGATAATATTACACAGGAGAGAAAGCTTTTAAAACAGAACTCATTAATTTTTCATTAAATTTTTAAATGGCTATAAATTTAACTAATTTAATAACTTAAATGGTAAATTCATCTTAAACAAAATCTTAGGTGCCCTTCCTTTCTTTGATGCCCTAAGAACGTGCTTATTTTGCTTATAGGGTTAATCCACCGCTGCGACCGACTCTGTACCAGTTGTTGACTAAGCTTGAGGATATCAAGACTTCTGCTGACCTAAGCCTTACTCTCATCACCAGCCTTCTGCCAGCAATAAGACATCGGTTTGCTGAATGCTGGAGGATCCTAAACTTATTGCTGCTGTTTTTTTTATTGCCAAAATTTAGGTTAAATTGCCTTAATTTAGGTTGAATTAATATTTTAAGTAATAAGACTGAAAAGAAGGCACTCAACCACACATAATTATCTTGCAAACTAATTATGTAATAATTGTAATTATACAATGTAATAATACAATGAACCTTGCTGGATTGAAACCTTTCTATGAATAAACCAATTTTTATTCACAATGTTTTTTAAACTCTTAATTTAGTTTCTACCATTTCATGTTTAGGATATGTCAACCTGTGTATGGAAAAGAAATCCAGTGTCACTGAAGAGGTGTTTGATGCCGGTAATAGTAGCTCAGATGATGAAGATTTCTTCTCTTTAATAAAAACACAACCAAAACAGGAGTTACACATGAAATTGAAAGGAAGTACTTGTCATACTCAGGAAGTGATGTAGAAATCCTGAGGTGCTTCCGTGGATTGTGGGATACTTCGCTTGAGTTAAATACCCCATTATCTGTGTCTGCCACTTGTGAGCGCCTGTTTAGCTCTGGAGGACTAATTTTCTCCCCCAAAGCGTTCGTGGTTAGAAAACTAGAACTTTGAAAACCAGGTGCGTGTGAAGCTGAATGAAAAATATTTCAGTAATCGATTCCTTTGTATATTTTTTTATCTAATAATTAGTTTAGTTAACCAAGTTTTCATATAAAATAGACTTTCTGATCAATAGAGGGATATTTACAGCTTGATTGTTAATTCCAGTTTAACTGAATTCCAATATATAATGGTCAGTACAGCGAGTATAAAAGGGTTTCCTATACAATATACTGAATAGTGTCTGAGGTGATGGGTACCTTACCATTTGACGTTACTTTTTACTTTCACTACTTAATTACTTCACGAATAAGATAGTTTTGAAACTTTTACTTAAGTAAATTTAACTTTGGATACTTTTACTTGTACTTCGAGTACAACTTTCTCAGGGTAACAAAACTTTTACTTAAGTACCATAGCAGGGCACCCTTTACAACATCGGCCTTAATGCGCTTTACTACTTTGTGGAGCCGTGCTGCAGGAGTGAAGGGGGGAGGGGGCAAGGCGGTTGTACAGAGGAATACGGGATATATATATATATATATATATATATATATATATATATATATATATATATATATATATATATATATATATATATACATATATATATATATATATATATATATATATATATATATATATATATATATATATATATATATATATATATATATATGTGCGTGTGTGTGTAGGTTTGGTGGGCGGGTGGTTAGAGGCGAGTTCCATTCGTGGGTGGCGCTAGCGAGGCACGGTTGTTTTACTACGCATTTGTGTTTCTAGTGTTGTCTTCGTCTCTGTGTGTTGCGGGTGGTGTTTGCAGTTGTTGTTCTTGTCTTTGTTCAATTTACTTGTTTTTTTTTCGATCGACATGTAGTGGAGTGCATCAGACGGACGTGCTGAAATGACAGAACTACCGGTTAGTAAGAGCCGCCACACTCTATTGTTTATATTACACAAGATACTTTCACAGTCGCCATAACAGCCTAGCGAAGCGAAGGTTGTTATGGCGACCGTCAAATTGACCGATATTATAAGGCTGTTTGAAGGGACTGGTAGTGTTGTGGAATGGTTGGATAAGTTCAACCTGCTCGCGAAACTGAGGGAGTTAAAGGGTGTGCAGGCTACTTTACCTATGTTTCTCGAGGTCACTGCGTTTGCTATGTACATTAAATTACATGAGGGGCAAAAGAAGAGTGCAGAGAGTATCAAGGATGCACTTTTGAATGCATTTTCCGTGACCCCATTCCGAGCATATGAGTAGTTTTCCAAGAATTTGATAGCGTTCCGCGTCATGTGCTTACTTGACATCCGACGATTTTTTTCATTATAGCATCATCTGATGGGAGGGAAGGCGTCACTGATGAGGATCATGTCTTTGGTGATGCAGGGGATGTGGCTCAGAGAGAACTGGTTCCAGTTGATCCGAGGCGGTCTGAGCGTGTCAGGCAACCCCCAGTATGGCTTCGCGATTACGAACCGTGATGGTGATATAACGGGGGGGTGTGGAGCCGTGCTGTAGGAGTGAAGGGGGTAGGAGCAAGGCGGGAACGACCAACCGACCACATAGTGAGATGTAGAGTCGCTTGCGACTAAAAATATCAATTAATCTTGTTAACAACTATATTCCGTCCTAAAATACCACTTTAATTTATTATAAAAATTTGAAAATTTATTGAAAAATCGAGACTGATTAGGGAGTTCGTTGAGAACACGTCCGATCGCTACCGATGTTGAGTGTACCTTTTAGTGACTCATGGTGTATAGGAAATTTCATCAGAATATAAATTGTCTACCATTCTAAAATAATTTAATTATTTTCATTGTAATTATTGTCTTTCAGGTTTTGATTGCTGAAGCATGAGTCATTTTCATGAAAAATCCACGTAATATTTCACGGAGTAATGAGAATCTCTTCGGATGGATTGCATAAGCCATTGCTGTTTGGAACCCGGTCAGACACCCTTCCGCTTAATTGGAAAAGTGCATTTCGGAATGAAAGCGCCTTATGTAAACTATCTAAAACACACGATGTAAAACTAACCCACTTCTTGGTAAAATGTGAAAAACTATATATGATTAGAATAAAATATAATATTAGAGTATGTAATGATACTAATGAAGAAGACTTTATTGCAAACATATTAGTATTTAAAGATTAACAGTAAAAAGAGTATCAGATACTAGGAGATACTTACATGAACTATGGAAAACTAGATTCGAATAAATTAAAGAAAATTAAGAAAATTTGTAGATGAAATGCAACTGCCTAATCTTTAAAGAAACTCAACTATATACAAATAAAAGAAAAATCGACTACAAGGAGCTGTAGCCAAAGTCCATCCTTGGAAATCTAACCTGAACCTGAGTCCAAAGAATTTCTTATCACAAAAAGTGGACTACATTTTATCAGTGAAAATTGTACTTAATCTGACCTCTCATGCATAAAGCAGTGCTGTTGTAAACGCTATATCACCGATATAATTTGAAACAATTTCGCTTTGATGGAACTTTCGAAATTCCCTTTCACTACGGTATGTTCTGGATAGGTACTTCCTACTCAGCAGTTATCAGGCTGCTTACAAAAGTTAACAGTTTAATAGAAAACAAGTTATTTATTTGTTATAAGATCAACAAACTACCAGAACTCGCAAGTTTAGCCCAGGGGAAATTCTGAAATATTTTGAAACTTGTTCAAGCAGTTTAAATGGGTCAAAGTGAGGCAGGGAAAGGAAGTGAACACAGATTTGTAGAAGTTAGGGCGGCTAATGGAAGTGCTTTACGGTTAAATTACTTGAGTAGCCCTACCTACTCTGAGAACCTTACGAGGCAAAGATAGATCAATAAAATAATAGAAACTAGCAAAACACCAGATGACTGGAAGATTTCCAAAACAAAAAGGATACCAAAGAATACAAGACCAGAAGCTAAAGACCTCAGACCAATAGCATTAACAAACATAGACTATAAATTATTGGTAATTGTGTAGACGATGGCCGGATGCGATTATTTTGAGCGTCGGCTCGTTGTTGGGTACGGCTCTCTGCGGGGATAACACTGCGATGACCCTGAGTTTCAATCCTTTGAGGGGGGTCTTGGGGGCACAGCCCCCCAGTATAAAAACGAAAATCGCCATAAAACTCAGGGTCATCGCAGTGTTATCCCCGCGGCGAGCCGTACCCAACAACGAGCCGATGCTCAAAATAATCGCATCCGGCCATTGTCTATACAATTACCAAATTATTTATGTCACTAGTAAAAAACAAATTAGAAGACCATATAAAAAATATAGATAAAGATTCAGAACTGCAAGCAGGCTTCACAAAAGGAAGAATAATAGAAGATAATTTAATGGTTGTAAAATACTGTATAGAAGAAAGTTACAGGAACAAAAAAGCATTAGTAATAGTGGCAATAGACTTTCAAAAAGCTTTTGACTCCATAAGAAGAGAAAACATGATTGAACACCTAATGAAATATAAAGTACACCCACAGATAATAGACACTGCATCCACAGGAATGAGTCAAGAAACATATCCACATACCGAAAGTAAGAAATTAACCCTCCATCCCCAGGTTGGCCGTCCGAGGGGGCGACCTGCGGTCTTTCTGTTGCATTGGAGGTGGCTGTGGGTGGACATAAGAACATAAGAAAAGAAGGAGACTGCAAAAGACCATTCATGGCCTACACTTGGCAGCTCCTGTTCCAGTCAACACACAAAAGATTTCTTACCAGAGAAAAGTCATCAACATTGTCACCCTTTACAGGAGTTTGTCAGATCTAATCTACAATATACATAAAATGCATCCAGAGGATTATGTCCATTCATGCAACCGCAAAATATAATCTCCCCACTCCTTAGAAAAATATATACATATGTACATAAAAAAGTCAGTCCCATCTAGCAGCTTCATCCATATATTTATCTAATCTATTCTTAAAACTACCCAGAGAGGAGGCTTCTATCACATGTCTAGTGAGCCTATTCCATTCATCTACCACACGATTTGTAAACCAATTCCTCCCAATCTCCTTCCTAAACCTATACTTATCAAGCTTAAACCCATTGCTACGTGTCCTGTCATGTTCACTAAGTATAAGAACTTTACCCAGATCCCCTTTATTATATCCTTTTACCCATTTGAAGACTTCAATCAATTCCCCTCTGACTCTTCTCCTTTCCAATGTATGTAGATTTAGTTTTCTGAGCCTTTCACCATAAGGTAAGTTCCTTAGCCCACCAATCATCTTTGTCATCCTTCTCTGCACAGACTCAAGCAATTCAATATCCTTCCTATAATATGGTGACCAAAATTGTACTGCATAGTCTAGATGAGGCCTAACTAGCGCCAGATACAGTTTTAGAATGACTTCAGCACTCTTATTGCTTACACTCCTCCTAATGAATCCCAATATCCTATTAGCTTTATTCTTAGCATTTAGGCATTGCTTTCTAGGACGAAGGTCTGAACTTACCAAAATACCCAAGTCCCTCTCACAATCGGTCCTCCCTAAATTTCTCCCATTTAATTTATAACTATTCAGTGGATTATTTCTACCTATACTAAGTACACTACATTTGTCTATGTTAAACTTCATTTGCCATTTCTCAGCCCAATTGGACAGAATGGTCAATTCCTCCTGCATTACAACAGCATCAGAATCAGCCCTAATGGCCCTACCTAGCTTAGTATCATCAGCAAATTTACTCAGGTCACTACTTATACCTATGTCAAGATCATTAATATAAATTAAGAATAGCAATGGACCCAAAACAGATCCTTGCGGAACTCCACTGCTAACACACCCCCACTCAGATTTAACTCCATCTATACTAACTCTTTGCTGTCTGTCACCAAGCCATGACTGAATCCACCTAAATATACTGCCATCGATTCCGTGTGCTTTAACTTTGCTCAGAAGCCGTAAGTGTGGCACTCGATCAAAAGCCTTACTAAAGTTCAAGTATAAAATATCATAGTTTTCATCATTATCTGCTGCTTCATACACCTTACTATAAAAAGACAGCAAATTAGTCAGACAGGATTTACCCTTACTAAAGCCATGCTGTGATTCCTTTATCAACTTATGCTTATCCAAGTGATCCCTAATATTCCTTGCTATAATAGATTCCATCATTTTCCCTACCACTGATGTCAAACTTACTGGTCTGTAATTAGACATATTTGTTTTATCCCCTTTCTTAAATATAGGTATCACATTGGCTTTCTTCCATGCCACTGGCACAATGCCACTCTCCAATGATTTTCTAAAGATGCATGCTAGGGGCTCACTTAACACATCCTTACATTCTTTCAAAATTCTAGGAAAGACGTCATCAGGACCGGGTGCTTTACTACTTTTGATTTTATCAATTTCCTTTGTCACTATCTCCTTTGTGATCAAGATATCCTTTAATTTCTCTTCATAATTACCCCGAAAGATCATTGACACCTCAGGTATATTTAGAGTATCCTCCTGTGTAAATTCTGAGAGAAAAAAGTCATTTAGCATTCCAGCCATTGAGTCCCTATCACTCACTAATTCTCCACTGGAATCTATAAGTGGGCCTATTTTATCTCTAACCTTAGTTTTGTATAATTGATAAAAACTTTTAGGATCTTCCTTTGCCCTATTTGCCACTTTAATTTCATAATTTTTCCTTGCTACTCTGACTAACTTTTTAACATCTCTTGCTAGTTCATTATATCTCTGCCTTAAGTGATCCTCTCCATTTTTTATTTTCCTATAAATGCCCTTTTTAATGCCAATATAATGCTTAATTTTATCTGTCATCCATTTTGGGTCATTATTTTTAGTCCTAATCTCTTAATAAGGAATGTTAATCATCTGACCTGTAATTAATTGCTCAATTATTCTTTCATACTCCTCTTCAATTGTAATCTCTTCCTCCTGGTGATTATTGTCTCCACTAACTGATATCATTGAATCTATTCCTGAATTGATTTCATTGCCTGGTTTCTGTACAACTGCCTCCAGGTAAGTCCTTAGCCCATTATAATTTGCTCTTCTAAAGTCAGGAATTTTAACATTGTTCATGCTACTATCAATACCATTCCATTTCATCTTGAATCTAATTTCACAATGGTCACTATTACCCAAATTTCCTCCAATCTCAGTATCCTTAATAACTTCTTCCCTATTTGTCAGAACTAAATCCAGTATATTATTACCTCTAGTGGGTTCGTTAATAATCTGCCTCAGAAAATTATCTTGGACAACATTCAAAAATTCCTCAGCCTCCTGATTACCCACAAGAGCTTCCCAGTCTATATTTCTGTAATTAAAATCGCCCATTATACACACATGCTTACTTCTACATGCCCGTTCAATCTCCTGCCACAGAAGATTTGAAGCTTCCTTACTAAGATTTGGTGGTCTGTATAATAATCCTATGACAAGCTTGTTTTTACCTTCCTTTACATTTAGCCATAATGACTCTGTGTTATCATCTAATTTAATTGTACTGTTTACACAACACTGGAGATTATCTTTAATATAAATAATAACCCCTCCTCCTCTCTTCCTATTCCTATCTGTATGGAACATGTTAAAGCCCTCAATCTCAACCTCAGGTTTAAAGTGATTTCCTGCCAAATCAAGCCATGACTCTGTTATCGCAATTATATCAAAATTCTCTTCACTCGCTAACGCTCTTAAGAGATCTATCTTATTCCTTATACTCCGACCATTTGTGTAGTATATTTTTAAGGTTTTTTTATTATTCCCATCTTCATTGCATCGTGCTTTTCTATTCCTAGTTATCTGCTCATTCACTTGTGCATTAGTCCCCCTATAACGCATCAGTATGCCCTCTCCCCTAGCTATTCCTCTATCTCTGCATCCCTTCCATTTCCTACACCTGCCCTCTATTCCTGTTATTCCCTTACCTCTAACAGCTTCTAGTTTCCCACCCGTAAGGACCTAATCACACTATCCAGCTCCCCCCATAGAACCTCAACACCTGCCCGACTAAGATGGAGCCCATCCATCGCATACAACCTCCTATTCCCGTAAAACCCACCCCAGACATCTACAAACACCAATCCTAACTCCTCACACAGTCCTTTCACAAATTCATTCAAACCAATTGCACGCGACAACCATTCTACCCCCACATCCAATCTCGGAAGCACACCAGAAACAACACCTTTTACCCTGCTTTTACTCATCCTTTCAACTAACCTTTTATACTGCTCACGTAACTCACATGTACCCACCTTCTTTACATCATTCACTCCCACATGCGTAATCACAACTGCATCCCTCTCACACCCAGAAACCAGCCTATCATACCTCTCACAAACATCACTTACACCAGCACCCGGCAGACAAACTCTCATTCCCTTCCATTTGCTATCACTCAACTTCCTATCTAAAAACCTAATCTGAGAGTCACCCATCACTAGCACCTCAGTCATTCTCCTATTCTGTCTTGGCCTAACATTACCCTCCCTCCTGCTCTCAGTCACACTACCACCCATCCTGCTTTCATCCACAATCACACCAGGCAAATCACTTTCACACTCTTCCTCTCTCAGGACATTGAATCTGTTAGTCAACCTAACAGGTTCTATGTCCCTCTCATTCACACACCTAACCTGTCCTAACTTATCTATCCTATCCATTTTCACCCACCATTCATCATCACTCACAACTTCCACACTGTTCCCAGTCCTAGCCCTATCTTCCACCCTCTTAGCACTAATCTCACCCTTCAATCGCACACTTGCATCTCTTCTCACCTCAAACACCAAATCATTCAACCTCTTACATTCCCCACTCAACCTCCTAACCTCCCCTTCCAGAAAACACACACGGCATTCAGTTACATTCACTCTCCTTTCAACTCCACATGCATCACACACCACATACACACTACTTTCAAACGGCATGCTCTCACCATCTATACAAACAGCCATACTCTCAGAAATTTACTAAGGAAAAAGTTAACACTCACCAAAAAAAATTCTTGCTCAGGATTCCTGCCAGTTATCTTCCCCAAAAGTATTAATCACTAATGTATTTATTACACAGTGATTGATGTATTAAATAAATACAAGAAAAACTATACACCCAAATCAGTATTATATCCCAATCTTACAATGAGAATCAAGAGCTTCCTGTAAGACAACCTTCCAGAACAAAGCCAGATTAAACTCCGTGCTCTCCACTTCAATTTACTTATTTACTCCTATGTTTAAT
>OZ018331.1:84880423-84977923 GCA_963969495.1 Ceratothoa steindachneri
ATACAAATATATGATATTGAAAATTACAGGAAGTAAAGGTAATTCAAACGATCAATAAATGCGAATAAACTAGGAAACGAAAGTTTAAAACTTAATAAAGCAATAGTGAAGTAAAACAAATAAAAAAGATAAACATGAAACTAAGGGAACACTTTTATATATAAGATCATTGAGATACCACAGGGACAAATATTTAAAATAAACACAGAGAATAAAAATGAAACTGAAAACTTTTAGACAGAAACCAACCTTCTTTTGTTGGCGCTGATGATATTGACTGATTACTATGATCGGGATTAGACAGGATTAAAGCTATGTAGGAGGGGGGGGGGATTTTGGTTGGTTGTATGTTGCCTTATTTGACTATATAGTAAAGAATTTGAGGGAGGAGGTATGATCATTAAGTTCTAGGTTTACTTGTTTTGTGAAAAGTGATGCTAGAATTTTTAAATCCAGAGAGGGTGAAGCGGAAAATAATAAACTAAAAGAATCAGGGTCGAGCGGGTGGTTAAGATTTTGAGAGTGTTCAGGTTTAGAGGTAGGAATGTCAGTTCTATATAACACTCCCATATGCTTAGCAATCCTACATTTTAATTGTATACTAGTTTGTTCTACATAACGACTTTGGCGATGAACGTCAATTGTTGTCTAAAGAGGTCTAATGGGAGAACATCAAAGCTGCAGCAGAAGAAGCCCAACCTGCTACAATTGAGAAATTGACAAGTTCCATGCATGATAGGATCTTCGAGGTCATCCGTCGAAATAGCATCATGTGTGCAAATAATTCATTTTTTCATCAATTCTGTATTATAATTATGGTTTCCTGTTAAATATATACACAAGGTATGCTTAATGTGTATAATTATCCTTCTCTAAAATATGTCTTTATGGACTACTTTCAGTCAAAGGCTAACAGCTTGGTTCATCCCCAAAATGATCAATCTGAAAAAAATTGAAGAACTTAACAGGGCATAATGAAAACATAACATTACCATATTGTGAAGAGCAGCCAAGAAATTTGTAATCAAAATTGATTCAGAGAGAAACGAGAAAATCCTAACTTTCCCTACTAAGCTATTAGCGTGGCTCAGGGTATATATATATATATATATATATATATATATATATATATATATATATATATATATATATATATATATATATATATATATATATATATATTTATATATATATATATATATATATATATATATATATATATATATATATATATATATATATATATATATATATATACGTGTATATATAATTTAAAATGCATGGCACGTGATATATAAGAGAAGTATTTATAGGGCAAAGAAATGAAAACTGTATCACAACCTGGAAAAATGCTAAGGAAAATATTACGTGAACCATTGAAAGCTTAAGAAAGAAAATGTGAGATATAGAAACGGAGAAAATAGTACTATGATCACGATGCTCAGTCAATGAGCATCGTGATCATAATAACGTTGACTGCTTGATGACACAGATTCGAACCCAACTCGTTGACCCTTATTCATATAACGGTTAAATAGTTTTCCCTATTGACCTGTTTCTATATCTCCCATTTTCTTTCTTAAGCTTTCAATGATTTACGTAATATTTTCCTTATCGTGTTGTGATACCAGTTTTCATATATTTATATATATATATATAGGTGTTATTTTTCATTAGACATTTTCTTTTTTATCTCATTATTTTTTCCCCACTTGAAAGCGACTTTGGTGCCACGAGTTTCATTTCATCACTCAAATAGTCCTTATTGCAACAACTTTTCTTATGTCCAATTATCGAAATGAAAGTGAGGCATTTGTTTCCAAATGTCATAAAGGGTTCAGAAATCTCGAACATGACTCAGAATGAAATCGGTTGATAAATAACCGAAATATCTCATGAAATTTTCAATAACCTTTATTTCTGAAAACGTGATATCTCGCGATAATCAAAGTATGGATTAAAAATAATGTATCAGATGATCCACATTTGGTCTTTTTTAGGTGCTGTTGTTAGTAGTTAGGTGTCATATGATATTTATTTTTCCAGAAACCATTTTAAATTATTTTACTTTTTTTTTTCTCGTATTTTGATTTTCACTCACATACAAGGAAAAAATTTCGTGAATAACTGATAGTACAATTATTACGGAATAGGGATTGATATAGCAAAGTTTAGCAACCTTAATTCCTGAGACATCAAGGCACATTGTAAGCCTCCAGAAACAAATATGTAAAGAATAGAGCTATTTTAATGTGGAAATTTAGACGCATTCGTCAGGTCGAGGAAAAGGGTGTGCGTTAGACACAACACTTCTACGATACAAAATCGATGCTAATTTATTCCAGATAAGAATAATTAAACGAAATTTAGCTTATCAAAACCCTTTCAAAACCTCTCGGCATCCACAATTTGGATGGCGCATTGTTTTGTGTCGGCTCTCGCTGGGGAATCACTCGATCAGCACCTCATCCTCTTGGCTAGAATAGCTGCGCTGACGTGAGCCCCCTAGACGAATGTCTTCATTACTACAAAGCCAAAGAGACCCTGCCCAGGGAGTCAACCAGGGAAGCTAGAACTAGAAACGCACACACGCACATGCTAATATTGTATGATTATCTTACACTCCGTAGCATAAGCACGTTCATAATTATAGCAATGCTTCTGGGCATTCCTATAACATACCGACCTTTATACGAAGAAAGCTGCGAGTCGACTGGGCAGAATAGTGTGCTATTTGGTCGATCTGGAAGTGTGTGTTTGTTTGTTTGTGTGTGAAATTTTAAGAGATGTTGTTTGGAACAGTATTACGTTAAATGAATTGACAAGTAAAATAAATGAATTAATTAATTATTAAGTTGTACATAAAATGATCTAATTTACAAAAGTTAAGTAAAATAATTGAAAGATTAAATTGACAAAGTTAAGTAAAATAATTGAACGATTAAATTGACAGTGAAAGTAAAATAATTGAATGATTAAATTAACAAAGTTAAAGGAATGCATAATATGAATTTTACATAATAATTGATGTATATACATATTTAAGTTTCCCAGGAGGTTTTTATTATAGGAATGCCCAGAGGCATTGCTATATAATGACCTAAGAATAATGATAAAAATAACACTAATTAACGAAAATTAACATTCATAAAAATTATACTAGGGTTAATACTAAAATATTAGGATGTAGAATTTAGAACTGCATCAGGAATCCTTTTCATTCAAATCCCATTAACCAGCTCACGAGATAATCGGGTAAAAATTGAATCATGCTACTTTACTTGCACATTAGGATAGTAACTATTAAAAAGTTAATATTCTTGTACTTTAATTCGATGAATTTTTGTGTTAAAACAAAGAAATGCATTTGTATTCCAATATCTTTTGTGAAGAGGTCATCCGAAATAAATAAATATATTATAGCATACATAACTTTATTTCATATTCCATGCGATATAATAAAATATAAAAGAACTCACAACATAATTGTTATAATTCTTGTATATAAATATATATATATTAGTGTTTATTTCTTAAAATAAACCGAAGTTGCATTTTGTTTGTAATCATAAATAACTTTTGCAAATCGCTTGGCAATAGTTTCAGCCTTGCTATATTCCATTCACAATGCATCCAATTTTACTTCGGTTCTTTAATTTTTAAGTTCGACTACTCGATACTAACTTTTCTAAATGCGCTTTCCATCGAAATGTAAACGCGACTTTTTTATCTGTAACTTTTCAATCACTTACTCTTTCCATTTAGCAATCTCTTTGTATGCTGACTTGTAAATTGCTGTTTGACTTGTCGCCTGAATGTAACAACTGTTTGCATAATATAGCCGCTTTACTTGTTGATATTCCTGTGGATATTACCAAGTCGGTCGTTATCATCTGATCCAATACAACCTATAAAGGTACATAATCATAATATGTCAATGCTGAAGCTGATTCAGTCGGCAGTTTTCAACCTTTTGAATGATAAATAGTTTCTTTCCACTTGGAGGTGATACATTCCTTTAGTGAAATCAAAAATTCAACAAGCTAATTTCAATTGTAATGCGAATCCTTAAAGCATCTAAATTGATAGGTGGGGACAAAATTACTGGCCTTTTCAAATTAATCCATAAAAGGTAATCACACGGAATCAATTCAAGCCTTCCTGGACTCCATTTAAAACCATGACCGAGAGCAATAACTCTTTGATGGAAGATTTCCTGTATTCGTTTCTAATCAATAATTCTCCTATTCTCTGTCTATTATTTCGGTATGAGCTTCAACATTTAGATTGGTATCGAAAAAGACCGGGCCAATTAACATTTAATTGCTACACAGTCCTAGACAAAGAGACTTTTTGTTTTGAGATATTTTGGGGGTACTCTTATATGTGATTTCCAGGCTGATGATTTTTAGATGCATAGAGACCGGATTTACTTGCTCACTGTTTCGTTAAACTGTGTGAATTTTCAAGAAACAGAGATTCGCAGTTGATACGCCTATATCAACATGGTATAAAAACGGCTCCGTGGCACTAAAGAAGACATTCATCCACATGCTATTCATGGTAAACCTCCCCTCATTCTTCACAGTTGGTAGCACACAAGCAGGATGAGATGCATCCTAAAATCCTTTACTTACAAAAGTAGCCACAAAATAATGAAAGTCAGAAAATTTGCTGCAAAAAAAACTAAATTGTAAATAATTTTCTATCAAGATATATCTAAAGGGAATTACATGCAAAGCCACAATACGATAAACTTTCTTACATACCTCATAATTACTTTCACAAAAACAGATAATTTTAGACTACTGTTCATGTGTTCAATTTTTGCGATCTTTGGCCCACTGAAGACGTTTTTATCTGTTCACCTCAGATATCCATGGTATCTCTCTCGCCTTGAATCCTTTTACCCTTTGATCTTTAATATTCTTTCTAATCTATCAGGGTGATATTATTTAGCTTAAATCTTCTTTACTAAGCTCGCTTGCAAGTTCAGAATATATTTGGGGGAATTATGTAGTGAAACCGAAATGACAACTAACATCTCGAGTTGTTAAAAATGTTTTTGGGTTTACCGCCTGTTCTCATCTTTAGAACAAAGCACTTGGTCTCTTGATAGAGTTTCGGAGAGGTTTGGACAGCATATTTTGAACATTTTATTTTATTTGCAATTTTGCTTTGTGATAACCCATGAGTATGGAAAGTTAGATTTGTGTTCTCGGTAATTCTGTAAGTTAGTTAGATTTAGGCAAATTAGTTAATTAGAAGGATATTAGAAGCAAAGGGTAAGCCGAATGATAAGAAATATTGTTTCAAATATAATTTTAGGAAACATACTATTTTATTAATTACACACCATTTAGTAAAATCCTAAGTAATTCAAGTATACTAATAACATTCAATCATACCAAGAAAATACAAATTAACATACATATTTATGAATGATAGGATAAATTCTAAAAAACTTGATTGAAATGCTAAATATAAAAATCCATATATAATTAGGTAAAAAGCCATGTTGTATGCAGGTAGTATTGAGGTCCACAGCTTTGGCAGCGTTATTAATTTTAACTTGTATTTTGTTAATATTTCTTACTAGTTTATTAACGGTGTCTTCGAGGCGAGAAAAACATCTGCGAATGACATTCTTTATTCCTAGACGTTTTTCGACCGTGTTGGTCATTTTAAAGGAATGAACAGAAATGGAATTATTCACCAATTGCTACATTATATATAGTATTTCTACGCGAACATGAGTATTACAATAATTGGCCAATCATGGCGCGGGAAATTTTTAAGGGGAAACTAAGCGTTACAAGAAAGATATAAAATTGGGAGGCTCAGATTGTTTGACTATATAATAAGTGAAAATTACATGACAGATGATATAATATGGATGTAATTAGCACACTAAAGAAAGGAAAAGTAGTATCACAACCCGGTTAAACGCTGAAGAATATATTACGTGAACCATTAAAAGCTTACGAAATAAAATGGACGATTTAGGAACGTAGAAAATAGGAAAACTATTTTACCTGCTATATGAAGGTAAATAAAGGAGTTGGATTCGAACCTGTGTCGACTCAGTTAACCATCCTCAACCACAAAAACGATTTATTCAAGAAGCATTTGAATAACGTATGTAAGTTTTTCCCCAGGGAGAGACGAATTGTTTTTTTCTAGTAGGAGGTAGAGTGGGCTGTTTTGTTTATTTTAAGTGAAAATCACATTATAAGTGATATACAATGGATGTATTTAGCAGCACAAAGAAAGGAAAAGTGTTATCACAACCCGGTATTACGCTGAGGAATATATTACCTAAACCATTAAAATCTTAAGAAAGAAAATGTGAGATTTAAAAATGAGAAAATAGGGAAAACGATTTGAGTCGCTATATGGTGAATGAAGGAGTTGGATTAGAACCTGTGTCGTCAAGCCCGCATCGCTATCAGAACCAAGACGTTCATCGGCTGAGCTAAACATCCTCAACCACGAGAAAGTTGATTCAGGAAGACTTTTGAAAAACGAAGTGTAGGTTTTTATCCAGTCAGAGACAAGTGTTTTTCTACTAGGAGGGGGCATGAGCTTTTTTGTTTATAAATGAAAATCACGTGAAAAGTGATACACAAGGAATGTCCTTAGCAGCCAGAGACAACACAGATTCGCTATTTTCTCCGTTTCTTAATCTCCTCCACCGATATTAGGAAGAGAAGTAGGGAAATCGAAATTAAATGATTCATCAGTGGTACTATAACGATACATAAACCGACTGCTTACATTGTCTCGTGTCTATACAAATGGGCGCAGTTTAAACGTAAGATCGACGAAATAAGATCGTTGGTCACAAAACAAGACTGATATTATAGCTGTCGCTGAACTATGGATTCAAAGCTGTAGGAACGACTTTATTGGAAGTTTTAATTACCGGCTTATAAAATATTAAATAAAGAGAAGATAAGAATAAAGTGTGATAGAGTGTTATATATAAAAAAGAAAGGTAAACGTTACACTCAAGGCTATAAATATATATAGATATTGGTACAGCTTTCTTGCTACGAAATTTGATATACATCTTACAAAAGTCAAATTGCAGTTGTCTAGATGTCGCCGAGACAAGCTGTAAATAACTAAAGTTATTCTCTTTCACACCCATTAGACGTTTGTTAGATAAAGAAAATGATTCCATCAACCGACTCTATATTGTATTAGTATAAATATTTTTGCCTAATACTCAAACGAGCGAGCGTAACTTTGACGGCCTCATGGCATTTGAAGATGACATAGTTAAGGAATTCTTGTGCTGCAAAATTGGGTTGAAATTTAGACTTTTCGTAACTCTATAAAAAGGTCGTACTCCCTCTCCGCCAACAAAATATTACTCCTAGTAAACCACTACAACCATGCGAAGAAGGAAGACAAAGAAATAGTAGCTTAAAGGCTTGAAATCATCTTATTCAAAGTTACTTTAAACTTTCCATATAAAAATTAAAATTGCATATAAACGATATATTGTACAATTTAGTTCCCTTTCTTGTTTCTACTTCTCTCTGATCTTCTCTCTTCTCTTTCTCTCTTTTCTTTTAAGAGGCTTGGAGTGGAGGTTAGGTCTTTATTTATGTTATTCTATGTATTTCAACAAATGCATAAACAGAAACCAAATACTTTGATGTGTTTTAGACCCCTCCTTTTTGTATGAAACTCATTAAGTATTGAACGTCTGGCAGGGAAAGAATTAACATTTCCATCACAAATGAACGATAAATGAGATATTTGGTAATAAGTTGCCAAAGAAGGGGAAATTAAATATGGGATCCATTTATTTAGTCAGGTAGCCTGTGCAACCTCAATTTACTCGTACCTTCACTACAAGATCAGTAACTTTGTGGTCAACTAATGTAAGTTTTTAAAAGTCTAAACTAAGCGTCCATTAGAAACAACGTTTTCAAACCTTCAAGTAAATATAAAGTAGCGCAGACTTAGAATTGCTTACGTTGTATTGTCGTTGAAAGCACCGTATTAAGAGTTGGAAAACTATTTCTTTATCAATATCCTTTCTTCTTTAGACCTGTCCATCATTGTCTTACTTCCACTCTTTCCCTTCTCTTATGAACTAACCTGAATGGATCCTAGGGTCCTTGCTTGTTCGTAAGTCTGGTTTGTAATTCTGCAAATGAATGTAAAAAGGTGGCCGCTTTAATACAATAAAGAAAAACGCAAATGTTATAGTATATATGATTTGGGAGTAACAACCCAACTCTCACTAAAGTGTTATGACAGAGAATTAGACTAGCCAAGTGAAGCAATTAAATATGACCAAGCTAGCTAGCCTATTACGGGAAATAAAAAGGCAGAGTTGAGAGGAACAAACAGGATGGAACTTGTTAAATGCAGTAGCAGCAGCCTCATTAGGTTCACCTAATACTCATCTCAAGCTCATAAGTGAGGTGTATTGTTTTATCAAAATATACTGCATAGCAATTGTTTATTATTCAAAGAATTTGAGTTCGTTTTTTTAACAATTAGAATTGGAAACGTTTTAGATCATCTATGTATTTTTAAGAGAATTTGATAAAACTGGTGATTAAGATGCCGAATAAGTCTACATTATTCAATATTCAATGAGCTACTTGTGAATGTATACACACAAAAAATCTATCACTGCAAGATAACAACAATTAAGAGTCAAAGTCACGTATGTAGAAAATCGATAGAAATATTGAAAGCAAACGAGAGAAATGAGAACGAACATAATACAGCTAAAATCATCAAAGTTGAAGCAAAAGCGTCGTGAGGAAGAAGCACTGGAAACAGTGGGGTGAATATAATTTCTTTTAAAGGCCACTTGAGCTGTTAAACATGTTATAGCGAATAGATGTAGAAGAGAAAATGACAAAGAGGAAAACAAATGAGCGTTGGAGCAGAGGTAAGAATCGAACCACTGAATCCCTGGTCTGAGAACAGTGGACGTGACAATTAAGCCATTTGGCTATGCATATGCCTAAATCGACTCAAGTTGAACTAAGCATACATATATATGTTTCACGCTTCGGACTCACTGCATAACACCTTTATTTTATGCTTCCCTTACTCCAAAAGCTTCAAAGCAGGGAATAGGCCAATGGGGCTTAAATTGATGGAGAAAGCATATCGATTACACACACACACACACTTCAACAGGAAACTAACTTCTAACATACATCAGAGATCGCCCTTCGAAATCATCGTGTAATATAAGTGTTGAGAAGCAAGAGAGAAATTTAACACTAAATAGAGATATTCATGAGGAAATTAACGCAAAAAATAGAGAAGTGTAGCTATTTATCCCTAAATGTGGGGAATAAAAACATTTTTGCCTCTAAGCAACGCAAAGATGGTTTCAATATGTTTTCTTTCCACCCAAAGACAACTGCTTCCTGCGGATTACAAGGATAAAATTGCAAATTTTAATGAAAATTAATCTAATTACTCAAATAAATTAGGTAATTGATTAAATATAGTGTAAGCCCCTTAAATGCACCATCAGTGAGAGGTGATAGTATTTACACGTATTTTGATACAGAATTTATAAAAATATTCTAGGACAGAATAGGTTATTATCGTAGAATAACCCACAACATGTATGTTTACTTCTACCCAAAATGAGTGGGCGCTCAAGGTCAAATGAATGACCTTGCCAAAATGAGTGCGAGGGACTTTAATAAATTTACATAAATCACACAATAATTATTTTGAAGGAAATAATGGCAATGGATACTCGATGTTTACAGTAATCGATCTAACAGAACGACTTGGGGCAAAATTGGGGCAAGGGAGCTCTACGGGATCGTCGGGAAGCTATAACGATCTTCAGTACGTATGTACACCGGGATGACTAGCCAGGAAGCCACAGATGATTAGCCTAAGCCTGGCTTGGGTTCGAGGCTTTAGGAGATAAATTGGGGATCGATTGGTTATTCGAGGGATTTTAACCACAGGGAGTTTAACCTCTAGTAGTAACACTAACTGGAAGGATTATTCGTGCCGACTGGAATGTAGCGAAACCAAGGATGGGCCTATTGATTGGGACTCAGATCCTTCGGTATAATTCTAATCTTCAAGCTCGTAGGAAAGAAAACATAACGCGATCGAGAATGAGGTGTTTCGTTGAGAATGGTATGTCAATACTGTCGATGCCCAATTAGGACCAACAATATATAGGGACCGGACGGAACGATTACTGCCTCAGTTAAGGGGAAAGGGGTGGGGGGACTCTCCTTGGTCAAACACTGCGCTGAGCGATGGCAAGTACCCCAAGGGGGTTTTTTAATTACGTCCCAGGAGACGACAGAGGCGTGCGTTTGACATTCCAAGCCCTCACTTATCGCAGAAAGCAGTTTGATATTCGAACTGTTCCAGCGGCTCTCGCTTATCCGGCCTTATTCGTGGTTCCGACGGGCACAGAGTGGCAATGAACCTCTATTCTTGACACTTACTAACTTTGAAAGCTTTGAATACAGACAACTTTTTCATTAACTTAGCTTTGTTTGGGGATTGAATGACCTCCACTTGTCCCCGCATGAGAACTTCCGAAACGTATTCTTTGAAATGCATATTTCAACAGGGAATATCATGCTTAACATATATAGGTATGTACCATTCCAACAGGGGCGTATTGCTTAGGAAGCTGAAGAAGGACTTTTTCAATTAATTAATTACTTGAGAAGAACAAAAGATTTTCAATCTTTGAGCACAATAATTAAACATTAAAATGTTAAGAAATGCTCCTATACTTGGTTGGTTTCATTCTTTGTGAAAGGAAACCATTAATTTATGATTCGGGTGAAATTATCAACAAAAGTAAACTAAACCCGTCTTTAGAAATATTAATCATAGACAGGATATTAAAAGATTAGTGAAGACACGATGATAATAGTTGGGTATAAGTGCAACGAACGTCAAAACCAAAAAGCAAATATTTCTGCATCCGGACTAAATTTTGCCCTTAAAAAACGGTTAGAATTTAAATTATAATAAATGTGCTTTCATAGTCATCAATTTTAATATACAAACAAATCGAATACAAGTGAAAAATGAGAGAATGATTGCATTCGAGAAAGAAACGAACATTCTCAACTCAAGAAAACGCCTCAGGGACGAAAATAATCTATTAAACATAAAGCTAGTAAACAGCACCATAAAAATGAGAACTCAATAATTTTATGCCACAGCGAACATTTTATGCCAGCCATCCACTTCCTAATAAATGCGAAAAATACGAAATCTAATCAGACTTTAGTAATATAAAGGTCTCCTCTGGAGAAGAAGAGAGTAACAATAACCTTATTTACAGTGAAGGAGAGCATCTTGCTCAAATATCTGTCACGTTGTTTACAAAATCAAGTCTCATTTAGTCCTCTTATAAAATGGGCATAGTTAGGCTAGTCAGTCTTATACTCGTATCAGCAAATATTCTTGAATTCTCTCAACATAAATTTAATAAATATGAAAACAATGGAAAAATAAAATTAGTGTAATCATTGAAGCTCTTTTCTAAATAGAATCATCCCCAAAATAGTTCTTCCCATTAAAATATAATATGAAAAAGGATGTTATAATTGATACTTGTAAAAATGTTGAGTCCAAAATTGGAAAGGAGGCAAGAAAACAAAAAAGATTTTTTTTGTAATAATCTGAACAGTATTATACTTAAGTAGAAAGAATAGTAGAGTTGTTAAAATATCTAAAGACTCCTTATGGCGTTCATCCACCAGGCCACAGCATGGCATGAAAAGCAAAATAATAGGGTAAATTAAAATAGTAATAAAAGTATAACACCCCTCATATAAAAAAGAGGAAAAATAAAAAAGCAGAAACCGATATGATGCCCATATTAGTGCCATAGAAAAATCGTCTATTACCCCCTCGCCCCCAAATTTAAATCAAGTATTTAACATCACACATACTTGACTTCTAAGAGAGATAATGGGTTTTATACATGGCAATGGGAGTAAGGGAAATAATAATTGCACAAAAATAGGGCCCCATTACAAAAAGGAGAAGCGTTAAAAATTGATTGCAATGACAAGAGGTCCGATTCTCCAGATATATTTGATTCTAAAGGAAAAGAAGGGACAATTCTAAACTTACTTTATTATTTATGCTCGCAAGAGTTCGGAACGTCCGGATGAATTCTTTGAAAGAATCACCGTCCACAAAACATCGAATAATTGAACCTGATAGCTCTCATACATTTTCGCAACCAAATCTTTTATTCTTCACGTAAGTTTTAAAAAATCTTTAGATCTGGATGCATTCGTTGGTGTATATAAAATTAGAACTGGTAAAAACCAGTGAAGGAATTCACATGCCTCCGTTTTCTCTTGAAGTTAGCTAATACAAAAGTCTTCTTATAGTTTCTCTTTTCCAGAGAAATGGATAGTTACCTAACCGCATTGACTAGAAAGTTTTTATTCATTTATCAAAATAAAAATATATACATAGAGGGGGCAAAGATCCGCGGACTTGACATTCCTCCGTTTTCTGTGGAAGTTAATCGTTATCTTATACAAAAGGCTTCTTAGAATTTCTCTTTATAGAGAAATGGATGGTTTCCTAGTTGTATATATAACGCTCCTAAAGAAGGTTAAGGAACTCCAGGAGACTTCTCTAACGGATTAAGGCATTCTTATTATTACCCTTACCTAACTACATTGACTAGAAGGTTATCGTTCATTTATCAAAGAAAATAGAGAAAGCAAAGATCCGCAAAGCAAATCACATTCATCCGTTTTCTGTTAAAATTAAACGTTAGCTTCTACAAAAGGCTTCTTAAATTTCTCTCTTTAGAGAAATGAATGGTTCCCTAGTCATATATGTAATGCTCCTGAATAGAGTTGAGGAACTCTTGATGAACTTTAGCAGATTAAGAATTTATTATTATTATTCTTCGCCAACCACATTGACTACAACGTTAATGTTCATTTATCAAATTTCTCTCTATATATAAGGAAGCCTTTTATAAATTCTTGATAACTTTTGTAAAAGTTTTCATATGTAACTATTTCTTAAGGGGAAAGGGACTGTAGCACATCGTTTCAAGTTATTATTATTTATTAACGTCTGAGGCACACCTTCTCCGTAAAGAATATAACAACGAGAGTTTTATGTCTACAAGGTACATAGAAAAAAATGCAAATAACTATCTGGTGGTCTGCAACACGAACCAAAATATGGATAATATGCTGGCCGAAAATCCAGACCCTAAACTTGAAGAAATTGAACTCAGCCAGAAAATTCCTCCGCAAGTAGCAGCTAAAAGATCGATGATATGTCGACAAATTAAGCCGTACGTTGGAATGCACACAGCAGAGGATATAACAAAGGAAATTGAAGCAAAACCGGAATAGGCATAAATTGATGTGACACATGAATTTAAACCATGATGGTGGTGAATATATGCATGTTTTTAAGGTCACCATCCAGGCAACAGAAATGGCTGTGAAGGCAAAAAGAATTGGCTGGTCATGTTTAACACCAAAGTCTCTGCCAGCTGCATAGAATTTGAGGTATTCGTCTCTTTGAAAATTTGTTTCTCGTGTTATGCTATGGAGAAACATCCCACCAAAGAGTGTAAATTTGAAGAAAAAGTGTGTTTGGATTGTGCGGAACACGGTCATACGTAGAGAGAATGCACTACTCCAAATAAAAAAATGTCTCAACTGCGGCATGGGCGCAATGGACGGTCCAATAAAGAAGACTGTGATTACCAATAAAGAAAAAGATACTGATTGAGGAAAGTAATCCAAAAAAGCTAACACCACTATTGCACAGGCAACCAAGCCAACAGAGCAAGAAACGACTATGCTCCAGATATACCAGAATATGAGACCTGATCTGATAATGTGCATTTTACAAGCTCAAATGTTATGAAGTCTGGCAGCTACTCAACCAAACTTAATAAAATGCTGGACTACAACAAGCTTAAGCCGATGTGGTTCCTAAACAACCAACCATCTGGCGAATTATTTCATGCCCAAATCAAGAGAAGGACTGAAGCCGTGCCAAGGTCCCACTCCACCTCTCTAGACCCATGACAGAATAGACCAAAAACTCCAGAAAGAACTGACTCTCAAATGGAAATAATCCACACACCCGCGAGCGATGAGACATAACCAATGGGATCCACAACATCCATCACACAAAGTTATACACCCCAGGAACTATGAATGAAGATATATGGATCACCATCAACACCAATTTCGAAAGTGTCAAACTCTGAAGGAATAATCAAAGGAAAATATAAGTGGAAGTTTGATGCAGATATTAATGAAAAAAATTACTTCAGGCAATTAGGCAAGGTCTAGTAGAGATATGGCCCGAATATTGCCTTACCTTAAGCCAAGAGCAATTTAAGAAGAAAATGTCGAGAAGGGTGAGGTCTCCAGCTAGTGAAAAAGGAGTAAATAGCAAACAACCAAATAAGAGTTAAACATGTATATTAACGTCATATATATTAAAAACCTCAAAATCTTCTCCCTCCATGTTAACGGATTGAGTACTAAAAGTGATATATGTATACAACGAGATAATAAGATCAGAATCTCCAGACATCGTATTAATATTTGAGCATAGTCTGGACGGAGATAGAGAACTTAGAAAAATCTACAATTATGTAGTCCTTATGGCAAAACACTCGAGGAAAAGGTATGATGGAGTGGCCATCGCGATCAGAGAAGAAATTAGATTCAAGAAAATACAAGATCTAGATGAATCTTACTTAGCTATCAAGATTAGCATAACATATGTACGATGACATTGTGGTGGCAGTTGGATACCAACTACCAAGGCGCCCATAGGAGAAAAATCAACCATCTTAATAGGAGATTTAAACGCTTGTTGCAGAGAAGCCTGATATACCACGGCGAACAACGGTGCTGGGACTTCCCATATATTCTTATCGGTAGGGACATTGTACAAAGAAAATGCTCCGATTTTACCAACTATCACACCTGAAGGTTTTCAAATACACCTGACATTGTACTAACTAATCACAACTTCTCTGTTAATCAGGTGACTATTCCAGGCCCATATATCCCGTCCTATCACGTAAGCCTGATAACGACCATTTCAATGTCTCCAATCCAGGAAAAGTTTCCAAGACGTAAATGCTTAGCTAAATCAAACTGGGCAGCATATAAGGCATATCTTCAGAACATACAGATAGGCCAGATGGACGGTACTACGCTTGAAAACATCGACGAACAGCTCAATCACTTAGTAACAAAGATCGTGAAAGCAGACCGCATAACTGTTCTTTGGATGGAATCCAAAGTAGTCCTAGCTCAAAGGTGGGACAATAATATACTAGACAAAATGTATCAACTGGAGGGTCACATCAACGAAATAAATAAATACCGAAACACAGCGCATCGCTACAGGGAATTAAGAGAAATAAGAAACGAAATTAAGCTACTTATCAGGGAGAAACAAAGAGAAAAATGTTACAATATTATAGCTGAAGTCAAAACAGAAAGGGATCCCAAAAAATTCTGGAGCCAATAAAAAGTCTGAGAGGCACTCCACCTAAAAATATAATCGCCATCAAAGTGAACAGCATAAAAATCACAGAAGACCGTTAAATCGAACGTAACTTTTATGAGATACACGAGGAAGATTTATACTCGCAAGAACTAGGGAGCTAGATGATGAGCTCACGCCTCACCATTATGTAGATGGAACCCGTGTTGCACAAGAGGAAGGGAGACCCTTCACTCCTGAGGACTATGAGGCTGCCCTCAAGAACTTTAAACAAAAAACACCAGGAATTACCAGCATTACGAAAATGCACCTAATGAACGCTCCCCGGAACGTCAACGAGGCTCTACTGGGGCAGTTTAATGCTTGCCTTAATGCTGGTGATTTATCCATTCAGTTCAAACGGCTAAAATAATTTCCTGCTAAAACCTGGAAAGCTACGGAAGGACATAATCAGTTTTAGGCCTATTTCACTCTTGAAGTTGATGGGCAAACTCTTTGAAAAACTCCCAAACAACAGACTAAGGAATTACTTAGATCCAAGAGTTGCATGATGATCAACAACGTGGATCTAGAAGAAAGCTTGTAACCGAAACGGCATTAGCACTGAAAGAGTTGCTATCGCAAAGGCCAAAACTTCAATGTAGATCTGATGCTTTGCGATGTCTCCTCAGCCTTCAATAAAGTACGGCTACTGGCACTTAAAATGAAAATCACAGATCTCGGGATGGAGCAGAATATATAGTACGTATATTCTGCGACTACTTAGAAGACCTTCAGGCAAATTTGAGAATAAATGATATTAAACCGGAGCACTTTAATCTGGAAACAGGGGTGCCACAAGGGGGATGCCTTAGTCCTACCTTATATGCAATATACACAGGCGACCTGCCTGACCCCAATCTCGAATATATTCAACTGGCAGACGATATAACACAGATTGTTACCAGTAACTATCGAAACCCTAGAGATGTGGCCAACAAGATGAGAGGAGAAATTGATAATCTCAATAGATACGAGAAACAAAACAAGATCAAAGCAAATATCAACAAATTGAAAATGATCCCAATGGGACTACAAAAAAACAGCAAAAGTTCTGGTGCAAGACGAACACTGCGCATACTCCAGAGATGGACGACTTTGTCTCAAATTGACATCAAACGGATATTCTGCGCACTTCAGAGAAACATTCGTGCGGTCAAGAGGGCGTTAGATTTGCTGTACCGTTTCAGGCTGCTTTCACCATAGAACAAAAATAAACTATATATGCTTCTGTGGATACCACCATTGTTATACCCCGCTATTCCCCTGCATGTTTTAAGCAAGACACCGATGAGTAAAGCTCAAGCGGTCCAAAATAAAGCAACAAGATTTATAAATAATGTTACACTTCAGGACCGGATTCCATCGATATTACTTCATGAAATTACTGATATTGAACAAATAAATATTACCCTGCTCCAAATTGCAAAAGATATATGGCAAAAGATAAACCAATAATTACCAGAAGAAGTTACCCAACAAATACCACTCAAAGAAGAAGACTTACCGGTTTTACACTTTATAAAACCTTCGCAAGTAGCCAGTTACAGATGTGGAAGGCGATCTACCCCATATATATATGATAATGATACTAAAAATAAAATAAAGTAAAAAAAAGAGAAAAATAATAATAATAAAAAGATCCGTAGTGGACAAAATAATGACGATAAAAGTTAAAATGAACAATGGAAAAATAATCAAATGATGACAAAATTTTAATAACAGTGAAAACGAAAAGAATAACAAAAGGAATAATGCAGCTACAAGCTCTCTTATCTTACAGTAGAGGTTTGTCAATGAAAGCAAAGGTTCCAAAGCTAAACTCATATGTAACTGATCAAGGAAAGAAGAGGAAAAAAGAGGCAAACAACTTAGGTTACCAGACACCCTGGGACATTTTTTTCCTTTCCTATAAACACTTTTCCTATCTATCTCTCTTATCTATCCCATAAACATTTTTCATCTTAAAACATCGCTGATCATTGATCGTGTGTCAATATATAGTGTAGTGATCAGTGATCAATTATCAGAGAGTGATAGCACTACTTTATCTATAAAAGACCTTCAAAATTATTACTTTCAAACAATATAGAAATTTTAGAAAGTATGTACTTAGATAAAAGCTTAAAATATATCTAGGTGAATCACGAACTGAAGGACTAGGGAAACAGGCCCTCCCGTGTAATAATGGAAAACCTGGAGGGCACAAACAGGTTACCCCTCAGTGTCATCGAGGGTCACACGAAACACAATCGAGTAAAGACCCTTCATACGAATTATGCAGAACTTGGAGTCATCGTACTGAGCATAAGGGATCAGAACAACGGCTCTCTAGACCTTTGCGACACTGGGAAAGACTTGGACAAACTTCATAGTAAAATGTAGCCAAGACACTGACAGAAATAAGACATTCTACACGGACCCCGCCAGCCGTAACTGTCAGGAGATCGGTCATCTGCAGACATCTCGAGCCTTGGATCAGGGAGCACTCCGCTGAGGAATCAAGACAGAATTGGAAAAAAAACAATCATGGGCCAAAAATAGAAGAAATATTCAAATTTAAAAAACAAACGGGAAAAGAACACTCCCATGTGTTTAAAACTATCTTGAAAGAGACTGGAATGGCTACAAAAGCAGCGGAACACGGACCAAAATGGCACCAGACCAGATAGAAAGAGAAATATTTATTTCTGTCCAGGTCTGTTTCCAGGGGTATGCCCTGGACAACCATTCAACAAGAGATTGCACTTTAAAGGCCCAAGGTGTTTTGAATGCTCAAGTACAGAACATAGATGGGAGGAATGTAAAAATCCCAAAAAAAGTGTGCGAACTGTGGAGGTCCTGACCACACGCTTGCAATGACGTGTCCCAATAAGAAAGAAATTATCAAAAACAAAAGAACAGCCATAATTAAAGAAAATGAACGCAAAAAGAAGAACATGTGCAGTTGCTAACGCAAACCAACCAGTTCAAGAACAAAAACCGTGGTAAACATTCACGTAGATGAATGTTTACCACGAAGATGAGATGAATGTGTTTGAACACATCAATCTAATCAAACAAAAATTGGAAGAAACGAATGAAAAAAGGACGACCCGTAACATTACTGAAAAATTTAAAATAAAAATTTGAGGATCAAACTCAAACCCTCAACCATCAATCAGAAAGCAAAAGCAAATCATTGAAGGACTAACTAAAGGAAAATTCAAGTGGGAATATGATTCAGATTATGACGAAATTGAGATCAACAATGCCCTTATACAAGGCCTAATCGAAATCACAGCCAACTTATGCTTCAACCTCCCGATCGAACAGTTCCGAAAACACGCTCAGGTCAGATAAGATCACTAGTAAAATCAAAAAAGACCAAGACGGTAAAAATCTCTAAACTATAATAGACCAAGACGTATGTTACATGAACAACCTCTAGATCCTTACCCTGAACGTAAACGGATGGAGAACAAAGAAACTATAATTCTGCAAAATAATAAGAAAAATAGATCCGAAAATAGTCATAATCACAGCACACGGAATAAACCTGCAGGAGGAATGAATAAAAAATCTCACAATTACAACGTAATAATAGTGAACCCAATGCAGACACACTATGATGGGACAACCATGGGGGATCGCCGGGGCATATCAAATACCCCGGCGCTCGTATCTTCCTACCCCAAATTAATTCCCATTTTCCCCTGCCCATCATCAGCGATACTTCTAGGAGACTTAAACGCAATGGGCCGGACAACAGGATATACGACTGGCATTAACGGCACCGGCAAGAACCTGGAACTCCTGTTAAGGAGACGAATAGTGTGGAGGGAAGGAGCTGACTTTCCGACATTCCTAACAGAGAGGTCTTCAACTAGCCTTTCTAACGCAACAAAGTTCTTTCAACGTCGTGGGCTGATTCTTATTTTTTTCAAGCTAATACGCGGATCTTCTTCCCCCCAGTAATGGCAGTTGTGACAGTTCACAAACTCACCGATATATAATATCGCTTCATCACTTCAGAGGATATTTTTAAGGAGATCTGACCAATCTTCTTACTAAACTAGCATCACCTTCCCAAACTCCATACGAATGTCGCAGTCTTCACCAGAAAACCTCTACAAAACCTCCATTTTGTAGATATACTGATGTTATCGTGAATTCAGGACCACGCTTTCCTGTATTGCCTAATTTTTCCATTGGCTTTAACTCTTTTATTCTATTTTAACATTCGCAACTTCATACAGACATCAGGAGAACTGCCTACTCTATGTTAAATTTTGCGGTTTCTCTTACACTCATGTGTTTGTTGAGACATTCATTCCATTGTATTTTCAAGATATATTAGCCTATGTATTTTTTAGGTTGTATATGTTGCGGTATTTAATAGTAATTATTTATTTATGATTTAATTTTGCACTTTTCATTTAAGAAATTTAATTTTTAACTTCAGTTTTTCACTTTTTTGACATGCACTTAACTTCACTTTAATCATATTACTTTACTTTGTTTTTGTTTTGTTTTTCACATTCCATTTCACTTTGAATATTTTTTTTTCTTATTTCACTTAATATTCAGTTAGATTTAACTTCACTTTCGTAAAAGGACTTGGAGTTTATTATGCTTTTTCACTTTCCACTTGTCATTTTTATTTTAGTTTTATGTCGTTTCGCTTATCATGGTTCTTACTTTTCGTTTGTTTAATTTTGCACAGTTTTGTTAATTTCTGATTGACATTTTCGGGTATCTTTTCGGTATTCTTTTTTGTGCATCTTTATCGCTTTATTTGTTATTGAGAGCTGGCTAAGTGGCAGACGGCAACGGCTAATGGTAAATGGACAGTCTTCTGAGTGGGTGCCCGTTACTAGCAGGGTGCCTCAAGGTTCTGTCTTGGGACCACTTATCGGTTTTTGCTTCATTTTGGTTAATGACTTCAGTTTAGTGAACGAAGGTGCTATCTCAACTCTCAGCTGATGTCTTCCGACGGAAAATTGAGTATTAATAGCGATTACTGTTCTGATTATGGTGTTCTTTGTAATCAGTGGATGTCGTTCTTATATTTTCCTCCATATTATCTCTGTATATTACTGATTTAGATATCAAGCATTTTGGTCTAGACCTCGCCCACATATTTGCTCTCTTCTCCACAAGTTATTAATTAAGTAAAAAGCTCTGTTCTGAAGCCTCTGCTATTCCTGTTTTGGGGATGTGAAATATGAGAACCTCCATTTCTAGTATATATATATATATATATATATATATATATATATATATATATATATATATATAAATGTATATATATATAGATATATATTATTTTTGTTCCTCATGCTAAAACCCCTTAAGCTGTATATGTTGTTTATAGCCTCTTGATGTAATTTTTAATCTCAAAACTTTACATTCTGTATGATATCTGTAGTTATGGTCTTCAAATTCGATATCTGCTACCTTGACCTTAGAGAATGGAACAATCGTAAATTTACTCGATTAATTCTTATCTTCCAGTCCCTTTCGAAATTATTGATGCTACTGATTTCTAATGCTGTAATCTTAACCTGAAAAGTTACGTTCCTGTAGGGTGCTACGAGAAGGTAACTTATGTCATCCGCGAACTGTATGCTTAAACAATCAGGAAGTTATGATGGTGGCAGGTCCGCTTTATAGATTGAATATAGTGTGGGGCTGAAGCAGCCCCGCTATGAAAGTCTAGCTTCCGGTCAAATTTTAGTCCTTCATAATCATTAATCACCACTTACGTTTTCCAGTCTGTGAGTTAATCGTAGAGAATCCTTACCATATTGCCATTTATCTGGTGATTTAAGATATTATATGGAATTCCTCTGATCCACACTTTGTCAAATGCTTTCTCTATTTCACTCAACACCAGGTCGATGTAGTTCATCTCTGCTTTTACCTTTGATATTTTTTTCTGATATTATTTTAAGTGCCATCGTGGTGTATCTTCCTTAACTCAATATATGGTTTTCCTGGTTTTGGAACCAAAATCATTATGGCCATTATATAGGTAACTGAGAAGCTCATAAATTAACCGCTGTTTAGGCAGTATAGGGAAATCGATATCCCACCCTAAAAACAGAAGCCCTGTTCGGTAACCACAACGTTCTGGCATTTGGCAGCGTAACCCAATTACTTAACCCACCCCCCTCTTTCCCCCCACCTCGTGGATCATCAGAAAGGCCTCCCCACAAGCAAGACATGCACTAATCTTCAGATTTCGGGTCCAGAGAGCCTAACATTGGTTAAACCGGCAATATTTGCCCTAAGAGTTGGTTTTTAATTTCACTTCATAGACGGAATTAGAGGAGCGTCGACCAAAAGCCAGAATATGCCTTTAGGGCTAAGTGAAAGACGCTCGGAGAAGCGCCGTTAGAAGAGGAGACTTAATTTCTAAGAGCTCATCCCCCCCTCCTCCCCTTGCCGCTAGTAATGTGTTGAAGTATTTTAGCGGATAACTGTAGAAGAAGAGGAAGATCGAGTTAGTCATCGAGACGACGAAGTCCGGCTAGAGTGCCCGGCAACCCAAAGAAAGGGACAGATAAGAAGCTCATCCTGAGCCAGTTTCTGGTGGTCACACCGAAAATTAGCATCTTGTCTCAGGAAGATTGAGTTAGCGATCGAGACGACGAAGTCCGGCAAGCGTGCCCGGCAACCCAACGAAAGGAACACAGAAGAAGCTCATGTTGAACCAGTTCCTAGTGGTCACACCGAAATTTAGTTTAGTTTGTATTGAGAAACAAGTTCAATCATCTCTCGTCAGCGAAAACCATTATCCAGGTTTATAAAAAAACCTGAATTATTCCTCACCATTGAGGAATACCCCAAAGTGAATTTCTTCAAACACTCCCCATTCGTCAAAGGATTCACTCGTTTGCTCATCGCTCGTCAGTGCGAATCATTCCAAGATCAAACAGAGATTGGAAGAAGCAGACTTTCCAGGTCCCGTTGTTAAAATCATCTGACAAATAAAATGTGCTTAACGTCATCCGTCACCCGCACCGAAATAACCTGTTGCTTCAAACCTATCTCCGCGCTAGTCCAGACAGCTGGAGTGTCTGTGAACTCGTCCATGCGTCTGGCCGAAAAAAAACATTCTTGCGTCTACATAAAAATTGAGGCCAAGGTCAGTTCCCAGCCAGGTTTGCGTGTGGTTGTTTAAAAGGTAAATAAATTCCATTATTTTTTTAAAGTTCAATTAGCGTCCAATATTAAAGTGAGCTTTGGGTCAACCATTACTTTAGATTCATTTGTATAAATTAGTAAGTCTCACTTAAACTCGTTTAATTTATAGCTATATAGTATTTTTCATTTAGGTTGTAATTGAAGATATATTGTTTTTGAGAAGTATTTAATTCAATCCTCAAAACGTAAATAATAATAGTAATATATCACTTTTAGAGAAAACTTAATTAAGGAGTGTTTGAAGTACGTAACAAATCTATAAGTATGTACACCACCAATCGGTCTTTGCAATATCACGTCAGGCAGCGTTATAGATGTTCTTTAACGTTTTTATAATGTTGTTCGGTGCCGCCGAGCTCAATCTCAAAGTTTATCTCTAGGACGACATTTCCTGACAAGAGCAAATAAACAAGCTGACATACTAAAAGCAATATAGGGTGGTATATGGGTCGTTTATAGAAAACATTACTTATTAATAGTAAATTTATTACTTTTCTTTAATATTCAATATATTTTTTACATTTCACGTCGCTGAATAGTGAAGACGGACACATGTGTATTCTGCAAGAAATCACTTTCTGATTGGGAACCGACCGTGCTTTCGCGATAAAGAAGGTATAATGGATTCGAAAACCCAGTAGCTGGCCAGACTGTTCATGTTAAGTGTAAGCGAGACTAACAAAATCCTCTGATTATTGAAAATTACACAAGGCGAACTAGCGTTAAGGTGAGCTGCCTCCCAGGCTGTGGGAATAAGCAGGTAAGAGCTGAGGCCGAGAAGTCTCAGATTTCAGAGACTTCAGTCGTTGCCCTTATGGTAAGTTGCAACGACCTCTACCTCAGAGGAGGTAGGGTAGGCCCTACAGGCGAGATTATAAAGACGGTTATGGGCGCTGTCGACGACTGTGGATTGAAAACCCGCAGACGCGTCGTGGTGGGGATGCTCCCGAGGTGGGTTCCGAGCCGGACTGCCGACGTGAGGAACATGTCACTAAACCGGCGCCTTGCAGACCTCTGTACGGCGGAGGGTGTATTTTTTGTCGACCCCTACGCCGTATTCTATGGTAGAAAAGACCTCTAACAAAGGGATGGGGTGCACTCTCCTTTAAAGGAAAGGCTTTCCTAGCCAACCTCATCCAGGATGTCGTAAAGCGCACCCAAAGAAGTTTCCGGCCCATTGGGAAGGCGGACGTATGCCAGTACGCCTGAGTCACTCCCCAAACAACCTTCTCGGTGGATGTCAAAAATCCTGCCACCGCGACAACCAAGAAGCCGGGAAAAGGAAGAGTATAGGGGGTCCTACATTAGGGGACTCTCTGAAAGTTCTTCTGTTCAATGCGAGGTCCATCAGAAACAAGCTTCCTGAGCTCCGTTGCCTCGTAGCGACGGAAGAACCCGAAATGGTAGCCATAACAGAATCGTGGTTAAAAACCTCAAACCGAGACTTTGAAGGCGAATTCACGGTTCCTGGCTACCAACTCTTCCACAAAGATAGGCCAGACAGAGAGGGTGGCGGTGTAATGTTGTATGTCAAGGATACAATCAAATCTACGAACTCCAACATTATATCCGATCACGAGCTTCTAGGCGTTGACCTAGAGATAGATCCTGTCAGATACAGGACCCTGTTGCTTCACAAACCCCCTTCCTAACCCGTTGAGAAGGACAGGAAACTGTACCAGCTGCTGGGGGAACTTGTTCAAGGCAGAGTGTGCATCGTTATGGGTGACTTCAACAGCCAAGTTGACTGGGAAACCAGAGCAGCCTGTGGCGAGAGCACGCTACTCCTGGAGTTCGCCAACAACGAGTTTCTCACTCAATGGGTCAGAGAACCGACGAGAGGTGACAATATCCTCGACTTGGTCTTCCCCCATGAGGATGATATCGTTGAGAATCTCTCTGTAGGTGAAAAGCTCAGGGGCAGTGATCACCAGCTAATTAGATTTACCATCAAGATCCCGAAGGTAAGGTCTGTTGCCAGTCAATCAAGGAAACTTGACTTGAGAAGAGCAGACTTTGCAAGCCTTCGTGCTGGACTGACTGACGTGAGGCTAGAAGTGTGCAATGCTGTTGAAGACTATTGGAATAGTTTAAAAAACCACATTCATGAGTCTTCAATCGCGTTTATCCCTTTGAAATGCTCCCGTCGGTCTTCTGTTCAACCAAAGTGTTTTAATCGAAAAATCGGCCAACTGCTTAGGGAGAGGAGAACTGTGTACCGGCAATCGAAGACCTCGGGTGACTTTGACAAATACCGGAGGCTAGCCAGGAGAGTGAAGTCCAGCATAAGGGCGGCTAAGCAGTCTGAGGAACTCCGAGTGGCGAGAATCTGTAAAGAGAATCCCAAGGAGTTCTTTGGATATGTAAACAGCCGTAAACCAATCCATCGAACGATTGGCCCTTAGAGGAATGAGGAGGGGACATTAAAGCATTCAGATGCATAAAATGCTAACCTCCTCAACGACTACTTCTCTTCAGTGTTTACTGAAGAATGTGGTCCCATCCCCCAGCTGACGGATTCCTACTCGGGGGGAAAAGCTGGAGGATATGGACTTCACCGAAGGGGAGATAAAAAAGATCAGTGACCTAATGACGAATAAGTCACCTGGCCCGGATAGGTTTCTACCTAAAGTGTTGAAAGAAGGGCGTGATCAAGTGTCATGACACTTGAGCGCAATCTTCAACATGTCAATCCAGGCCAAATGCATTCTTAGAGACTGGCGTGAGGCGGAGATGACTCCTATCTTCAAGAAAGGAGACCGTAACTAACCGTAGAACTACCGACCTATCAGTCTGACTTTGATAGTCGGTAAACTCATGGAAAGCATCATGGTGGACAAAGTGACGTCGTATTTAGAGTCAAACCTGCTACTGAGGAGTTCCCAGCACGGCTTCCGAAGGCAACGGTCATGCCTGACGAACCTTGTGGAATTCTTTCATTTCGTGTTCAGTGAGCACGATCAGGACAAGGCGGTGGATGTGGTCTACCTAGACTTTCAGAAAGCCTTTGATAAGGTACCACACCGCCACCTTCTCCGGAAAGTACAAGAGCTTGGCATAGACGGAAGGGGAGCCGGCTGGATCGAGAGCTGGCTAAGTGGCAGACGGCAACGGGTAGTGGGAAATGGACAGTCTTCTGAGTGGGTGCCCGTTACTAGCGGGGTGCCTCAAGGTTCTGTCTCGGGACCACTACTATTCATCATCTACGTCAACGACATGGACGGTGACATGGTTGCCAAGATTTCCAAATTTGCCGACGATACCAAGCTTGGTATGAACGTTGCAAAGGATGGAAATACTGCCCGCCTGCAGAAAGATCTTGGGAAGATTGGGGAGTGGTCGGACACGTGGAAAATGCCTTTTAACATGAACAAATGCAAAGTGATGCATATCGGCCACAGAAACCCCCAATCTCAGTATATCCTTAAGGGCACTGCTCTTGAATCGAGTGACACTGAGAAGGACTTGGGTGTAACTATTACTAGCGACCTCAAATTCTCGAAACAGTGCATCGAGGCAGAGAAGAAAGCCCAAAGGATGTTAGGTTACATAAAAGCGCCAGTTTGGATACAGTAACAAGGAAATAGTACTTTGTCTGTACAACTTCCTCGTTTGGCCGCACCTGGAGTATGCCGTACAATTTTAGACTTCTTCGTTTCGAAAGGATATCGCAAGGTTAGAACGCGTACAAGCCAGGGCAACCAAGCTGATTTAATCTATCCGACATAAAAGTTATGAGGATAGACTAAGGGAATTAAATCTGTTCTCGCTGGAAACCCGTAGACTGCGTGGTCAGCTCATCGAAGTTTTCAAAATACTTCGAGGGTTCGAAAATGTTGACTACCGGCATATTTTCACACTGAGTGAGAACAGAACGCGCAATCACGGCTTCAAACTTGAACTGAAGCGTTACACCCGCAATCTGTGTGGAAATTTTTTCCCTTACAGTATCTGCGGTAAGTGGAACGCACTTCCAGTGGAAGTTGTCAACAGTGAATCTGTTGACCAGTTCAAGTCAAGACTAGACAAGGTCTTGAAAAGTGGCCATTTAGGGACGCAAAACAATTGAGCAGCCATGTGTCTGCTCGATTGCTAGTCCAAAGGTACCCTCTTTGAATGAACCGTAAGGTCTCTTAAGGTACTTACTTTTCTTGTTAATCCTCATTACTCCTTGCGTTTCTCTAGTATATTATCCTACAAAAAACAGCATATTTTTTAGTTGTTCAGAGCCATATAATAATAATAATAAGTATTTATAATGCGCCCTTCAGGGCTGTTAGCCCTTACAGACCGCCGGTTGTGTAGCAAGTGTAGAAAAAGTTTACAAGGGAGAGAAGGCAATTCTGAAGAGATGAGTCTTCAGGAGACGTTTAAAAGTAGCAAGGGAGGGAGAGGATCGGACTTCGGCAGGTAAAGCATCCCAGAGTCTATGAGCACAAAATGCGAAGGAACCGTCACTTATCGAACAGAGGACAAAACGAGGAGTGTTCAGGATGCGAGCGAGCTTAAACCAGAGTGCCCGATGAGTTTGACGACGGGAGAGGTCAAATGAGAGATAAGGTGGAGCCTTGAGGTTTAGGGCCTTGTAGGTGAAAAGAAGAATTTTATAGTAGGTACGGAAGCAAATAGGTATTCAGTGCAGCTCCTGTAACAGAGGCATCGAAGGAGAGAACCGGGGGCGGGGAAGGAGGAGCCGGGCAGCATAGTTTTGAACTAGTTATAGGGGGCGAAGTGAAGAAGAAGGGAGATTCACTAGAAGAGAATTGCAGTAGTCTAAGCGTGAAGTGACAAGGGCATGAATAGCAGTTTCAAGGCTTCGTCGATCAAAATGGGATTGAAGACGTGAAAAGTTGCAGAGGAAACCAAGAGAAGACTTACAGATACGATGGACGTGCGGTTTAAACAAGAGTTGCTCGTCGAAAGTAACACCAGGTTTACTGACGGTAACAGAGAAGGCTACATTGGTTTCCCCAAGATTAAGGGAGGGAAAGATAGCTTTAGATTTCTCCACCATCGAAGCGGTACCAACAGGGATAACTTCAGTTTCGACGTGGTTAAGTTTGAGAAAGTTGGCAGACAGCCATTCCTTTATGGAAGTGTAGGCTGAAAGGAGCTTAGTAATTGATTGAGCGAAGGACACAGAGGATGAGGAAAGGTATATCTGAGTGTCATTTGCATAGAGTTGGAAGGGCAGGCCCAAATCACGAAGAAGGGAGCCAAGAGGAAATAAGTAGATGCGAAAAAGAAGGGGACCAAGGACTGAGCCCTGAGGCACCCCAAAATGAATGGGCACGGGCTCGGAGGAGAGGTCATCGAGCGCGACCGATTAAGTGTGGGAGGAGAGGTATGAGCGAAACCCATCAAGTGCAGTGCCCGCGAGACCAAGTAAAGTTTGAAGGCGATCAAGGAGGACAGTGTGGTCGATGGATTTGAAAGCAGAGGAGAGGTCTAGGAGGACTAGATTGAAGGTACAACCCCTATCGGCTGCTTTAGGTAAACCGTCTGAAACATTAAGAATAGCGGTTTCAGCAGAGTGCTTTGCTTTGAACCCAGACTGGTACATTTCATCGATATTGCAGTTTTAAAATATGGTCATTAAGGCGAGAGAAATCCACTCTTTCGAGGATCTTGCCAAGGAATGAAATCTGTGAGAGAGGGCGATAGCTATATGGTTCAGAGGTGTTTAGGTGTGTTTTTTAAAGTATACAACGAATTGAGGCATTTTTGAAGCAAGAGGGAACCATCCCGGTCGCAAGAGAAGTTTAAAGAGATGAAGAGTCAGTGGGAGGACAGCAAGGAGAATTTGGTAGAGGAGTTTGGGTGGGAAGACATCCTTAGGGGATCCAGCTTTGTTAGCGCGTGAGATCAGGGTAGTTACTTTCTCAGAGGACGCCAGAGTGTGGACGTTAAGTGGCAATGGAGTATGGTTGCGAAGAACAGCATGGCTTGTTCAGACGACTGAGGTAGAAGTCGGAGTTTAGATTAATTACAGCCTAAAGTTTGGAACTCAGAGAGACAATCCTGCAAGCATATGAGAGATATCATAATGAATGGGTCATTATAGTAAAGCCACGTGTTCTGTTTGTCTCATATTTAACAGCAGCAGATGTTGTTTATCATAGTGTATTGTGAACTTCAACACAGGGAATTAGATGCGAACTACACCTGCTGGTAGACAGTCATATGCTCCAGGTGTGGCTAAATATCCAAGTCGTAGTGGCAGACTAAAGGATGAAGTGAAAAATGAGGTTTTCTTCAGGTCACCAGATATCTAGAAATGAATGATGACGAAGAAAATAGATTCCATGACCTTAAGAATCATATGCGTTTTTTCATTGGTGAAAAAAAATGTAAGCCATTCAGCTTACCAGATATGAAGAGCCAACTGTTGAAGCAGTTTGGGGAAATTATAATCCTAAGAGAAATAAATCCGAAACAAAATTTTACATTCCACAGCAGGTCTTTCAAGATTCTGCATTACTTAAGAACACAAAAATCCTGAGCAGCAGAAATCTCAAATAATCAAGACTGCTTCACAACTTATCAAGAATAATATGAGAGCCATACAACAGTCCAAGGACGTGTATCCCCCCAATGCTGAAATGCATCAAGCAAGGCATCGTTTGAATAGATTCCTGACTGTCTGGAGATATTTCTGAAGATTGTGTTTGCTGGAAAAGATGTAGATGTCAAGCTAGCCTCCACAAGACAGCAAATAATGCAAGCAGAGCAGTTCGACTGAGCGTACTTATGACTTCACTGAAAATTGGTCTTGGGATACAAATGCATCTCGACTCTCAACCCAAGGTTCTGATTTAGTCCTTGAAGAGTCATGGATTTTGTTGTTCTTATGATAAAGTGAAGGAGTATGAGTAATGAGCCTCTATGATTGAACATAAGATACAAAAATACTGTGGTCCTCAGAATTTCCTGCATTATTCTGGTGACAATGTTGATCATAACATCAGTATCTTAGATTGCATGAACAACTTTTACGGCATTGGCATCACACCGGGGACCAACTTTGAAACAAGGATTATTCGAACACATGTGGCAGCAAATGACATTGCTGTATTTGGGACTATAAACAGTCACAGCTTTACATCAAACATTGTGTCATGAATTTCCTATGAACATCTCTCTGATCAAATGAAAGAGTATTCACACTAAGCTGTGAACATTCTCTGGAAGATATCCCGAGGACTTTTAGTGAATAGGCCTCTCTTGTCTGGCTTCAAGCAAATGGTTCATCAACATGATCATCCTCAACCACTATCAGTTATGCTCCTGTCAATGATAAACCTTGATCCAAGTGATCAAACTTGAATATATTCAACTCTCAACTATGTCTGCAATAATGTCCGGAAGCACCAATGCACGCCTGTCATAATATTTGACCAGTCCCTGTAATAGAAAACCCACATGATTGTAGATAATCAGCCAGAAAGCTTTGAACTGCACTCTGTGACTATCCGTCTGGGAGGTTTTCATGCTTAAATGAGTTTTCTTGGCAGCATTGGGCACCTGATAAAAGGCTCAGGGATTGAGAATTTGATGCAGGTGATCTATGCAAGCAAGACACTCAGCAAAATATTTTCAGGTAAAGCTGTCTCGATATTTTAGAGATCATTTAGATGTGGGTGCTTCCCTCCATCTCATTTGGCTGCTAAAGTCCTTGGTGTAACACTTACAGCCGAAAATACAGATCCGGACCTTTTCATGGAAATTGAAGATGTAGCAACCACTTGCACTGATGATGCTAGAAAATAGGCAGAGTCTGTGAGCACAAAATTTATTGAAAGTCCTGGTGTCCAAGACTTAGCTGATCTTATGAACCAACTTCTGTCAGGAGAGACAAGCACTTACGACATCGAACTAAAACACATCGTGTCAAAGATGTTGGCAAATGTGAGTTGTGATGATAGGACTCTTTCTTCTGCTTAAACAACAAGCCTCGTTTTCGGAAAAGGCAAATGGTTGATCTGCTTTGAAAGTTTATCAAAGTGAACGGCTAGAAACTTGGGTCCTTTAACTTAAAAGCTTGTATGAAATTCTACTTTTCTCTGTAGCTTCTGGACATAAATTTATTGTACTTAAGAGTGTGCATATATAGCTTCAAAAGATGGCAAGGCTCCCTGAGTATCACCATGAAGTCCACCAGCACTTTAATATTGGCCTCCATATAATTCGTCGGTCTGATCGCTGTTGATCTGGGTTATCTCCAGACATAGAAATTGAGCAGTGTCTCTTAAGAAGCCTCAATAGAACAGGTAAGTTAACCGGATACAGGTCGTTCTTCGAAATCCACCGCCTTTTGTGGCTTTTGTCCTTGCCATCATGTTCAGAGATTATCAACTCCATACAGAAACTTACTAATGTGAAGTACAACACAAGTAATCAGCACAATGAGACCACTGAATTAAGAGTGGGAAGAGAGAGACAGAAAGTGTTACGCTACCTATTTCTAAAGAGCCCATTCAAGCCTGAGACCTCTCTAAGAAAGATCGCAACTTGAGTTACAGCACCATCATCTGTCAATGTATATGATTCCAAGAGTATTCGAAAGCGGATTTTGGCCTCCACGAAGAAACACCCTGTTTCCTAATACATATTTTGGAAGAAGGAACACGCTTTCACTATGGTGACGGTTGTTATGAACAATGGCGAGTTACAGAATATCTTCGATCAGGAACTCCGTCACTATCCACAGCTCTGTTTGAGTAAGTCAATGCAATTCGACCAACCATAAATTTCAGTTTGGCAGATGTTATGTTGTGTGCTGAGGCTGCAAAGCATCTTGGACCATCTGACACCGTTCAATATATCTTAGATGGTTGAGCTCTCATGCATTGTATCCTTTTAAGTAGAGAAGTCATATATGAGGAGATCTTTGGGCAATACAGTGTTTATGTCATTGTGAAGTATGGCAGAGCAATTGTTCTGTTTTTTGGGTACAGTGACACACCAATCACTAAGGACTGTTATCATATGAGGAGATCAGGTGGAACATATAATGTAACAAAGCACTTCACTTCCAGCATGGTACTTGATCCAAGAAGGAAGAGTTCCTCTCGAAAAAGGAAAAAAAAACAGAGATTAGTGGCTTTTTCTCAGAAGTTGGAAACAACAAGGTACGAGATCTGACAAGCAAGATGAGACGCCGTCCCTCTCATTGTGCAAATAGCTTTAACATCAGCAGCTTAGTAAGAAACTTGTTTTTCTTATCTATCATGCAAAGAACTTCAGGTATAACGTCATGTTCAAAGCTGAAATTAGGCGAGCGATTCAAAAGGGAAATAGATGTAGAAACATTCATGCAATGCGATCCCTTCTTGGAGGTGTTGTCACTAGCAACATTCTGTTCCTTCCTACCGTTCTTGGGTGTGATACCACGTCCGATTTTTACAGTTTGGGCAAGAAGCTAGCAATCCCAATTTTCAAATCTGACAGTCAGTTTAAAGATCAGGCAAAGGTTTTGATGAGCCAAGGAGCCATGAGGAGTTGAGCTTTCATTTGGCATAGAGTTTATTACTATTGCTATTTTGGAGAGTACCCCCATTTGAGCACAAATTACATCAAAATGCCGCCCATATACGTAACATGTAGTGATCATGCGGGAACACTACTTGAATTCATTCCAAACTCGATACCGGTAAATGAAAGGAAGAGATTAGTTGGAAGAAATTGATGAAGAAATTGAACGCCTGAAATCATGTCTCATTGATGGAAATGAGAACCTTCAACTTTCCTTCAACAAAGATGTACAGAAGAGATGAGGGAGTAAAGCAGACAAATCAGCTGTGTCTACTATCAAATTGTAATACTCAGACCAACCAGAGAAGGAAAAAATACGATAAGATTCAGAAGAGTTGAGGCATCTCACAGAAGAAAAACAAGAAACATTATTGGACAAAAATCTGAGAAATCGACGTTGAAATAAATCCCAAAGAAAACTGGAGGCTAATATAAAGAATCCATGCAAGAAGGCCTCCAAGGGGGAGAATGGTGTTACAAAATGAGCAAGGGGAAAATAAGAGAAAACAAAAACACCAAACCAAAATTCAGATGACACTAAAATCAGTGTTTTTAATAACACCAATAGAAGAGATGGTTTACAAAAATCTCAGCAGCAAACAGAAAAAAATATCCCCAGGCTCAGACGTATAATACCAAAGGAAAGAGAATCAAGGACCAGTGTCCACAAATACCAACGAAGAAATAAAGAGCGCTATATGTTTATTCAATCAAAAAAACCTAGGCCCCTCTGGAATCACCAGATTCATACTCAGCAAGGCACCGGACATCATTGAATTCATTAAGAATGCATTCACTGCTGGCATCAACACTGGATACTTCCCAGACTACTTTAAGCTAACAAAAATGATCTGCAAATCACCAGATCTCCTCGAAAGTTACAGACATAGATCACTTTCTAATTTCATTGGAAAAGTCTGAAAAATCCTCAACAGAATACTTGTAGAGTAGAATATGTCGCTGAAAACAATCTCTACAATGAATACCACTGCAGATTTTGTAAAGGTTGAGACATTACAATGGCATTTGTCATCACAGAAAATATTACCAAGGCCAAAGTAGAGAAAGAATACATCTTTTTTTTTCGCAAATATGTAGAAACAGCCTTTGACACAGACTGGGCCAAGATCATGCAAAAAAAGTCTGTAGCCTTTATTTGAAGAATAATTTGGAGAGATGTGTCTGCGAATATCTAACATATATGTAGAAGAGCATACGTGTTAATCAATGTTCGAATTAGAAGCTGGACTTCCGCAACGGGGCGCACTCATCCCCAAGCTCTACTCGAATTACACAGCCGACCTTTCGACACATTTAATGCCTGAATGCCCCAATACTCAATTTACAGACGACATCAGTGAACTAGTCATAGGCAGACACAACAGCTATTAAGATTGAAAAGATTAAGCAATTTGACAGGACTGGAAAATAAGAACAAATAAAAAAAAATCACTGTAGTCCCTATCTTGAGAGAAAAGATAGCTTTACAGCTTTATGACAGCTTTACAGATATCATTCGGAAGGAAAAGTACTAGAGTCTACACAAAACACGTAGCCGAAAAAAAAAACCGATCTCTAGAAATTTTAAAGCAAAACCCTCTTTATATTCACCAATAGCAGAAAAATAAAGATGAAGACTGAGAACCTTACAGCAGAGAGGCGTGTCGGTTGGTATCGATACCGTGTGAAGGCATTCGGGCCACGGCCGCAGAGGTGTTATTACTGCCTTCTATCGCTTCGGCCAAACGAATTGCTCTTGTAGAGGTGCAAAATCGGGGTTACCCGAAGTTTGTGTAAGTTGCTCCAAGGCAGCACACGATAAGTCCAGATCATTTTGTGGCCAAGTGTTTCAATTGCGAAGAGCTGCACCCTGCTTCTTCAAAGCAATGTGCTACGTAACTCCTTGATAAGGAAATCCTGACCACTCAAGCCCAGAATCCTCTCTCATTTTGCGAGGCTAAGACTTGTTCCTGGCGTGCTCGGTGCTACCTAGGACGTCTTATGCCTCAATATTATAAAAACTCAATTCGTGGCTCTCCCAGGCTTACGAGCATGGTCGTTCCTTGCCAATTCGGAACCCTTCTGCGGTTTTCACCCACCCCGAGAGCTCCTCTGGTAGAGCTGGCGGCACAAAGGTTTCAGACCCAAGGCCAGGGCTTCCCTCCTTTTCGCCAGTCTAGTCGTTTCGCGTAAGGCCGAACCTCCGCGCACCTCCATCGACTCGTTAGACTCACAGGAGGCAAGACCCCTAAAGTTGTCTGTGGAGCACTCTTCTGTAGTTCTTAAAACTGCTCCCTGAAAGGATGACAGCACTAAAGCAGCTTTATCTCCTACGCCCACACCCAGTGCGCTAGACTAGGCGACTCAAAGACGGTGGATTCCACAAACGAAGGATCCTTGCCTACAAAGCCACCCCTCTTTCCTAACATTTAAAGGCGGAGGAAGAAGAAGACTTGCATGGCGAGCCCAACCTCCCCCAATAAGTCCTTGAAGGCGAAAACGCCTTCAACGCATTCTTCGGCCAGCAGCGTCCGGAGTTCTTCCTCCGGGTAGCATACAGCCATTCCCGTAAAGAACTTCTCTTTGAAGAGGTCCCCCGCATCTCCTTCTAGCTCTACCTCGAGGGTATATTCCTTCAATATAATTGTGGTAGACTCGGGGCCAATTGAGGGGAACTGCTGAGGCTTTTCTTACGTTTTCCCTTAGCTATCTTTTTCAGGAAACCATGCGGGGCCCGTGCCCATTGCGTACCCTCCTTGAATATAAGGGTCTTGCAACCTCACCACTACGGGATGGAGGCCACACAGGAGGATGTGCCATTTTCACCCGGCATGATTCTCCGTTCTTCTATTTTCTTTAGATTCCTCCTGTCAGGCAGTAGCTGTGTAGCTGCACCTGGATGTGAGGTATACTGTTATTTACGCGTACATTCCACCGTCAGCCGACTTCCATTGGTAGGAGGTATACCGTTATTTCTACGTACATTCCACTGTCAGCAGACTTATATGCGGTTGCCAAGGCCCTTTCTCTTGCTCGGATTTTGGATTTGGACGGTAGACAACCCACTCTGGGGAGACTACTCGATCAATCATAGGCGATAGGTCCTTGCTGATCTGATCGACAAACTAAAGATAAGTGTCCTGAATGTAGATGTGTTTACGATTCACTGTAGGGAAACCGCTTTATTTTCCTGTCTTGTTCTATCTCCGTGCTCTCCGGATGCACAGCATGATTTTGCGTGGGAGATATTTGATAACCTCCATGGTAGTTATCACTTTCCCATTCAAATATGATTTTTCTGGACGTTACCGCATGAGAGCCTGCCCCGGTGGTGCATGGCACGGGCGCAATGGTCGACATTTCCGCAAGTTCCACCCCACGTTGGATGCTCTTCTGCGACTGGAAAATGTCATCTGCGAGGATTTCCTTCAAAGATAGCAGTACGCCACGGTAGTTTTAGATCTGTAGAAGTCCTATGTTACCTCATGGCAATAAGGTTTTATGAAGAATTTCTACAAGATGTTAGCGAGGGTACGCCTCTTATTCTTTATATCTGAATTTTTGAGAGATCATCAAGTTCACGGACGCGTGGGGAAGGGGGAGCCCTCTCCTGCCAAATGGATCGTGAAGAGTGTATCACGCGAGAAAGTGTCCTCCGTGCCACACTTTTTGCCCTTAGCATCAACGGCCTCACCTCATTGCTGCCGGAAGATGTTCTCGCTACGCTATATGTGGACGACACTTCGATCGCTTTTGACGCGGCCCAGATGCTAACTCTGAGGCATCGACTCGAACAGGCATTGAACCGAGTCTCTCGCTATGCCGGAAGCATAGGATTCAGTTTTCCTTGGCCAAGAATAATGTGGTGCACTTCTGCCGCTATCCTCAGCTCCACACTGACCCAACCTTGTTTTGAAATGGGGTTCGCTGGAAGTTGTTGACTCGCACCGTTTCCTTAGTCTTGTATTTGACCGGAGCCTCACCTGACAGGCTCATATTCGCAGCCTTAGGGACTCTTGTACTCGTGACATGGACAATTTTAGTTCCATGATGTTCAGCTTTGAGCGCAGAAAAATATAATAATTGATAGGGGAACAGTTATGCCAAGAAATACAAGAACTAAAAGCATCCGATGTAATCAAATTCAGAAAACATACGCAAGTGTATAAAAATGTACAAGAACAATCTGAAACAAATACTAACATCTCTATAGCTAACTTTAATTTTGCTTTCAACTACTACATGGAAGCAGCAGATGTCTCATCCAGTGACCATATAGCAACGTCAATGTACCAAAATAAAAAAACTATCTAGATACCAATAATGAAATGGAAAGTGTATCACAGAGCGGATTGGGAGAACTATAAAGAAAAACTTCAGACCTACGTACACAATCCTCTCAACGAATCACCTTATAAAAGACTAACATAGGTACGCGGTGAGGGCCGAGATAAAATGTCATGTTGCATATAAATGCAGATGTATATTGTTTAAAATTATCTTTACCCTCTAATAACACTGCACAATAAAATTCAGTGTCAAGAAAAAAGTATAGTTCTCATGTGTATATGATTATGAAATTGTGTGTGTCGAATTCGAATTTGATGAAAAAAAAATTCTCATCGAATAACATTTTCTTGTAAATTCAGCTTGATAAATTTTGCAATTGATACTTATTTCCATGATACCATAAATGTATTTCGCTCCCAAAGTCAGATTAAATCTGTCCATTGTAATTAATTCATGAATATATGATGAATCAGTATGTTTCTTAGCATTATATAATTTATTAACCTACTTTTTAGTATTTACTTCTTCGTTTACATGACGTCTCAAGTGTGTCACACTTCAGTTTCCAGCAGAAGTCAGCCAGCATAGCATGGCTTCATTTTCTCTTATATCTGTCTTCCATTGACGCTATATTTTGATTGAACCTTATTCCATGTTCATCAATCACATCTGTATTCTCGGGAAATGATTAGAACCAGATCAACATTTACACCAATGTGCTTCACAAATTGGCGCACCCACAGTTATGACAACCCTAAGGGCTTCCGAATCCAACTGAGTTCCCAAGATGGGACCGGGATGGCTGAAACCCAACAACCAATATCAAAATGCATTGTGGCTAGCAGATTATCTCTTGCAACCTGATCTTCCCTCTCTTTGAAGTCATCCAGTTTGGAGAGAGCAATAGATAGATTCCAACATTTCTGCTTCAAGCGGTTCTCATTTACAGGCTCAAAGGCCGTGTGCCCAAGTACCTCCCTTCAGATTCTAATAGGTGCAGCCACCCTGTCCACTTGAGCCAAACCTATAACCGGTGAAATAATAGCTTGAATTAAAGGGTTAACTGAAATCACGGAGGGTCTATACCCAGGGAGAGCAATGTTTAGAGTCAATCTTATTCATAAGCCAACCATCCCAATTGGGAGAGTTGCATGAGTTTATGAATCCCTTGGAAGGTCAATGTTAATTAGTTTGGAGACACCATATTTCACAAAGTCATCAAAAGGCTCCATAGTTGCTATCTTCCCTGTTGGCAGGACAGGATCTCAAGATTTGCTGTAGCTTAGGTAAAGAAAATGAAATTTTAATAAGATGAAAGCTTGGTGGGGATCAATTAATTTGAGCCTGGATATCCTTCGTTTTATGGCTTCATGTTTTGTGTCTATAGCCTCTCTGATTGATTCCCTAGGGATGGGAATTCTTAATACAGACCGAGCATCCAAAGCCACAATATTAACATGGGGGAGAATTGTTTGAACTTTTGAAGAATGGCATAAGTATTATCATTTATGATAGTCTTCTGAAATTTGGAGCTATTAATCTCTAGCCCTATTTTGTTAAATTCAGAAATCATAGACTTTAGGTCTTGAAAATCTTTGCGGGTTATCCGCAATTGAACCATCATCCAAGTACCAGATATTAGGATCTGAGTTTTGGCTTTTGAGGATCTTATCTATTCCGAGTGAGAACAGTACTGTTCCCAATGGGTCTCCCTATTATATGCCTGTAGCAGAATTCAAAATCCCACCGCCATACAAGAGTTAGGTTGGCCGGGAGTATGCTTGATTTAAAATTTTGCTTACATATAGCATCTGCTGATAGGCCGCCCAAAGGAAAACATCCCTATGGATGCAATTAAAATCATTCTTCAAGACGACCTTCAACCCTCCCCCCATCCAGGTGGGGGCATCACTAGTCAAATATTCTCGGGCTGAAATCCCTTAGTAGCAAATCCCAGTGGGACCGGGCTGAGGTGAGCACTTAAAGCCCGAGACCCATTTCGGCCACCTACCTCTTTAGCCGCAAGGCGACGTAAGGTACACCCCAGAGCAATGGGGCGCACTCCATCCCACTTAGCCAGTGTACAAAGGGATGCTCCATAAAAAAACATGCGCCAGGCGTTTCACGACCCAACAAAGATCATCCTCCAGACGATCCAGGAGGAAAGTAAAAAAAAATAAATTCTACCTCATCACAAGTTCCTATGTGAGGTGCATCGTTTACAGGTAATTCAGAAAAATTTGCTATCTAGAGCTGGTGGATGTTTGTCTCTCAGCTTGGTCAGAGGCTCTTCAGAAATGTGCGACAAGCCCTCATCTGAAGAGAGCTTTCGAATGGCTCCACAAATGTCGAGGTCTAAGAACTTTGCAGATATTCAGGGCATCATCTGGGTTTTATTTACATTTTTCCTATTCCCTCTGACTCTGAGTTGTTCTCTGCTGGGCAGGACCAGATCAGCTACGAACTTTGCCTCCATACATGCAGCGATTTGAGCCTTGATTCTAGAAGTGAGAAAAGGGCCCCCCATTGAAAGATTTTGCTTGTATGGCCGACAGAGAGCTCCATAAGGAAAGAAACACAACCAGAACCCAGCCAAATTGGGCTTTTCTTGTAAAATATTGTTCAATAATTTTCCAAGGGCATCAACTGCAGCAATCCTGACTCGTTTAGGGATAAAGGACACCATACCCCTCCATGACCTGACCTCAGCAAGAAAATCAAGGAAATTTAAGTCTAGATCCAAAAGAGCATGGTTCCAGCCATCACCCTAAATGCAGGAAGGTGCTCCTCTCTGGACATCTTGAGATTCTAAACAAACCCACCTTGGATTATCTCTTGCCTGGGTCTGTGCCAAGTTGACAGTTGGGCATGTCAGGTGAAACCAACTAGCACATCCAGAACATTTAATTAGCCTTTTCCAAGGATTAATCAGTTGGCAAAGTGGGCACCTATTTTTCTCATATAATTCATTATCATTTTCCATCATTTAAATTGTCCGCTTCTTAAAAAAAACAAAAAACAACCTAAAATAAATGATAAAGACCGATAGGACTTCCCAACTCAATTGAGTTTGAGAAATAACTTACTGGCTTCGTCTGGCAATCGCCAATAAATTTAAATATCAGTTATGTTTTTGTTAAGGAATTAATTCTCTTAATAATTTACTTAAACAAAGTAATATAGGGTGCTCAAGTTTAAAAATTGTCATCAGGATGGCCGACGATATAAACAAAATGCCGTGCTTCCCGGCAGCTGGCAGGAATTTAATTAAAATATAATCAAAAACTCCCCGAGTATTTTGTCGTAACACTTAATATTTACTATCTTCCCGATCTAAAAATACATTACCGAATGAAAATAAAACAAAAAATTCACTGAATAGAGAGCTCATTCAGAACACGTCTGATCCCTACTAGTAACTAAGGTTGACAATACCTTAGGAACACCGGAAATAAAATTATATCAAAATCCGTTTAGAACTTTTAGAATTGTCAATTTCGGCCGAATTCTGTTTGCATTCAAATCCTACGGAACTGTCAGTGTATAAAATTAACGTAAGTAAGATTGTACTTAAGAGAAATTGTAGGGTCGCAGAAAGAGACGTAATATTCGTGTGTCGAGGAATAGGTCACCTCCACAGACAATACCTCTATATATAGGGTCTTCCAATAAGGTCGCTCGATTTTTAAATGTAAATAAAAAAAGTTGTGTGGGATATATGCTGCAAATTTATTTTAAATTTGCAATTACATTTTATGGCATTAAGTGTGCAATATGACTTCTTTCAAATGTGGAACGTATTCGGGAGGCCCAATTTTCGATGACTTTGTCGCATAAATCTGGCTGAATTTTCAGGATGGTGTTCGTTATATGACTTTGAGGACATCAATTGTTTGCGAATTATTCGCATAGACCTTCGTTTGAAGGTAGCTCCAAAGAAAGTAGTCTAATGGCGTTAAATCGCATGATCTCGGTGGCCAGTTGACGTCACCACCGCGCGAGATGACCCTGCCCTAAAATCGCTGGTGCAAAATGTCTATCGTGGCGTGCGCAGTGTGGCACGTACCGCCGTCCTGTTGGAACTACATACCGTCAGTATCCATATCAGGCATATAATCCATTTAAGACACAAGAAGTTGCTTATCATCGATCTGTAGGTCTCGCCGTTGACGGTTATCGCAATCTCATCTTCGTTCTCAAGAGATACAGACCGATGATTCCATTAGAGGAAAAACCGCACCAAACAGTGACTTTGTTGGGATGCAATTGGTGCTATTGTATCTCATGTGGATTGTTTTCGTCCCAAATCCTACAATTTTGCTTGTTCACAAATCCATTCATCCAAAAATGGGCCTCGTCGCTGTGGCGAGGATATAAATCACGTAATACGCGGAACGTTTGTCGAACGGAGCACTGATTTTGATAATAACATTTGATGAGTTGCATACGCTGTTAAACTTAATAACCTTCCATCCTGACTTGCCAAATACTACTGAATAGTTCAAAATAAGGTTGCCAGATGTCGCTTATTACCAAGCCACTATCGCCTGACAAAGCTCGAGCGTCCTTGTTGAAAGACCCTATATATGTACATATATGTATCTATCGGTTGGGGAGGAAAGAGATAAAAGCCACGAGAATATGTATATATATATATATAAAGTTTTATATACATATATCCTCTAATGTACGTACACGTCCTTTGCTATGTACAAGTACGTTCACTTCGTAAGAATAATCTGTTGATTACGAGTTATAAGAGTGCGATTTACTACTGGGGTCGATAGAGTTAAATGAGTTTACCAAGTTGCAATTCAAAGATATATTTAAAGAGTGAAAACAAAAAATATAATTTTAATAAGTCACGAGTTAACATATATATACATACGGGAAATAAAGATAATGTAAATATGAACAGTTCTGACAGAATATAGATTAATTGGCAATCGGGTAACGTTAATTACTCGTTAATCAGCTTTAAATGAGGTACTATAAATCGGTTATACAGACGAAATATTTATATGCCGGAAAGTGGGTGGATTAAAGAGGGATACAAGCAAGGGTCGTTTTACCTAAAAAAGTCTTCTCGAGGAAGGGAAATCCTTTAGCGAGTCGGTGCGGGAAAATCGAGACGGACAATGGACGTGACTCTCGTTCGAATATCCTGACGGTGACGAGGATGAAGGGGGGTGGGACCAGAAGACGAGTTTACGATCGTCCTTGAAGACGGACGATGGCATATCTGCTCCAGAGAAGTGCAACCTCTAAAAATCGAGACTCTGACGCGGCTCGGCACGAAATCTTACACGGGAAACTGGAGATCCTAGAGGGGAGGGGTTCCAGATGAGACGAGGGGAATCCCGACCAATCCTTCGGGGACGAAACGATTCAAGGCTTGCTCTAAACAGAGTAAGCTTTCACAAAAGAGATGGATTTGCCTGGTGAGATCCAATTTCGATGGTATAAGTGAATATCAGGGACTTGGGTAAACAGACACACGATCTGAACCCAAGGCGACGGGTTCTCAAACTCAATCTGCCGATATTCGAAAACCCAGAGTATTTATATGCCTGTCATACTTTTGGTTTCTACTCGTTGGCAGACTCATACGACTGGCTGACCACTTCTGGCGCCCAGATGGATTAGCGTTTGTCACCTGACCCAAGTCTTAATGGCCTTTAGGATGTGGGCTGGCAACTTTCGGCTAGCAGTTTCCCGACTACGGAGATTAGCTTTTCGTCGGCGAGGTAAAAGCTTTTAACACGCCCAACTTAATTAACTGCACCTGTGAGGCGGCTGATGGATATTCAAATTTCTTCTTCGCTTTTTTTTCTCTTTGGATTCAGAGATTACTCCACGTGGAGTTATACTTAAGAGACAGAAAGAGGGAAGGAATTCATGAAAAAAATGAAGGGGGTATTCTTCTTGGCTTCCCTTTTCCCTTACATCGTGATTAACGCAAAAATTACCCATAGAAAATGTTTATTTTCATGTACGTTTTTTTCCATTGTTGTACAATGTAATTATTATTATTTGTGTGTGTATTTTTTTAATTTAAGCTGTCTTTCCAAAAGTACTGTCTCTTGCTCAAAATTAGGAGCTTGCTCTTTGCTGCATAGGGTTGCAAGGCAAAACACTTCTGGACAGGGTTGCTAAACATAAACAATATATATTCATTGTGTAATTGAGAGTTTTCTTGACTCAAATGGCACATAAGAAATTTCTAGCTTAAGTTGGCTTCTGTTGGCCTTAAAGATCACTTAAAATCGCATGTTAAAGCACTGAAGTATCTGCAGCTCTTACCGAATATTAGCAGTTACTTTAAACACCAGGTGGCAGCCCTTTTGCCAAACCTTAGTACCTTATGTGACGTTACTTCTCGGCTCAAATTTCCCCGATTCTGGCCTTTGTTAGCCTTTAAGATCACTCTAAGTGGGCTTCATATAAAAACATATATACATACATACAAATAGACTTTCGGAAATATATATTTGATCAACGATGAACTGGACATATTAAGAGAAGTAATAAAAAAGGCAGGTTAGGAATCCATCCCCCAAGTTTGTATAGGCCTATACGGCTATTCAGATGGACTTCAAAACTAGAGAGAAACAATAAGGGGGCTTTCTTCTCTCCTGTTTATGGATAAGGGAGTTTGCCCTTAACCCCTTCTTCCGAATCGCCCACCAGAGATACCCTTACTGGACATGCCGCCGCTTATCTCTTTTAATCAGGAGTCTACCAATAGTAAGAGGAAATCGTGGAAACAGTGCTGCCATGACAGCCATATAAATCAGTCAAACCTCTTAGAGAGGTAAAGAGTGTCAGTCAGAGGTGGTCATCGGAGAATTTCTACCACATCACTTCTGGCCTCCTAGATCCCCCCGATTGTAATCTCATGAATTACCCAGTGTGTGCCGCGGTTGAGAGAGACCAACCGTCCTGCTGCAAAACGAAGGTCGAGCTGGTGGCCAAGATCATGGAGGTGTTCAGAGACCTTCCTAGGGACACAGTGAGGTACGCATAGGCCAGGTTTCGCAGTTATCTTGAGGTCGTGGTGGAAGCTGAGTGCAGCTACTTTAAATAAACTTATCTTCTCTGCATAATCTAGTTCCTATTTTTTAAACTTTTAAAATACATTTATTCTTTGCTAAGATATTACTGTTGATTTATTTTATGCATAGCCTCAAATTAAGCACGAACACCCTGTATGCAATCATCTTTTTCAAGACTTTCTCTAGAGAAACTTTAATATTCTAATAACACTGTCCAACAAAATTTAACATTTTGTCGACTACAAAGATTAGAATAATATTTTTTAATGTAGTTTTATGTATAGATTTCAAAAATAGAAGTCATTTTTATCGAAATGCCTCCAGTTTTTTAAAGTTGCCAATTACGATTGTGTCAAGTTTTGAAGATTAACGAATTTTATTCTTTTATTTATTATTTTCAGGTTATTTAACTAAATAAAATTTTAAATAAAAGCAACGATTTTAATTAAAATGCAGAAGAGGAGAGTGTAAAAATAGCCCAGATAAATTCTGCTACATATGTGGTTCAGTATCATTTAAAAAAAAAAATCAAAGAAAAATTTCTTTTCTAATGAAAAATCTATATAATTTGTATTTTGTATGTAAAATTGGCGACCAAGATAAACCATGGGCACCACATATATGTTGCACGACATGCTTTAATTCTTTATATAATTAGTATAAAGCAAAAATAAAAAGCCTTTGATTTGGTGTTCCAATTGTATGGCGTAAGCCCCAAGATCATGCCACTGACTGCTCTTTCTGTTTTGTAGATATACAAAGTAAGCAATCGTTTATTGTCCACTGTACCTATACTCTGAAGTAGTATACTGTGATATTATTTTTAAAAAATATAATTAGGTTTAGAACCACTTTATTGTAATCACACATATGTACACAACTTTAAATTTTCTGCATATAATTTCCATACTTTTAGGTAAAACAAGGAAATGCACTTCAGCTGTGGTATATCCCAACCTTAGATCTGCTATTCTGCCTATACCTCACTCAAAATACATTTTAATACCTGAACCACCTGCAGAAATTTTTTTGTCTAGCTCTGATGAATCATTTATAGAATTATGTGAACGAGAAACTGAAATTTATGTTCCTGAAACTGTTGATAGTACTCCAAAACCTTTCTCACAACTTGATCTAGATGATCTTGTAAGATCTGAACTTAAAGCAACAGAGTGAATTACTGGCCTTGAGACTGAAAGAAAGAAATTTAGTAGCAGACGATGTTTGAATTACTAGTTTTCGCATTCGATCAAACAATTTACAAGACAAATTTTCCTTTGACAACAATTCATGCTACTGTAATAATATTCCAAGTGTCTTTGAAGAATTAGATATAGATTATAAACCCAGTCAATGGAGAGTTTTCATTGACAATCCTTTATATAGTAGTAAAGCCGTGCTTTTGCATAATTGAAATAAACTACCATCGATACCAGTAGCTTCCTCTGTTGTTTTGAATGAAACTTATGAGAATTTATATTTCATTTTAAAAAGCATTAAATACAGTGAACATAAATGGTTGATTTGTGCTGACCTTAAGGTAGTAGCCATTTTAAATGGCTTGCAGTCAGGCTACACAAAATTCATGTATTTTTTGTGCCAGTTGGACAGTAGAGCTCGGGGAGAACATTACATACGCTCAGAATGGCCTTTAAGAGAAGAGAAAAAAGTCGGTTGTCATAATGTCATACGTGAACCATTGGTTCCTAAAGAAGACATAATTTTCCACCACTTCACATAAAATTAGGTTTAATGAAACAATTTTTCAAAGCTTAAAGCATGATCAGCCATCCTTCTTATATTTAGTAACAAAATTCCCTAAGATTAGTGACGCTAAAATTAAGGAAAGAATCTTTGTTGGACATCAGATTCGACAACTTATGGTAGATAGTGAGTTTGAGGCAAAATTGAGCAAACCAGAATTTGAGGCCTGTCATAGTTTCAAAGGTGTATGTAATGGCCTCCTTCAGTCACAAATCAGATCCATTACCACATTCTTGTTCAGAATTTGATTAGGTATTATAATAAATTTGGATGTAGTATGTCACTAAAGGTGCATCTTTTGCATTCCCATCTGTTTCTTTCCAGACAATCCAGCAAACGCCAGCGATGAGCATGTGGAAAGATTCCACCAAGATATTGCTACTATAGAAAATCATTATGGAGGAAAATGGAGGCCTGCAATGCTTGCTAACTTCTGTTGGACCCCTTATAGAGAAAGACAAGATGTTGAACACAAAGAAAAACCTAAATATTTTAAAAGTATATGACTAATGTATATATCTCAGCAATTTTAAAAATATCTTAAATCTTCATTATTTTTTTAAACAAATTGTTATAATACCACACTCTGAAATGTATTAAAAGGACTTATTAATTTATTTTGATGAATAAGCTTTTTGTTTTAACTTATCTTTGTACTTTTTTTCAAATAAAATAAAATAATAACAAACATTTCATACCTCTATATACTGAATAATCTAATATTAATAAAAAATTAAATGTGCAGATTACGAAATACTGAAATCATTTCATGAAAAATAAAGGTAATTTTCGTAATCTACGCAAAGAACTACAACAGAAAACTACTTTCTCATTTCTGTAGCAAAATCATTGTTGGGCAGTATAATTTATAGTGCTATCATCACTACAATGTTATTACGTAGCAACAGATTTAGGATGATACTTCTTGATCTAAAGATATATATATATATATATATATATATATATATATATATATATATATATATATATATATTGTAGATATTTAATTATCCCACTATACAAGTTTACACAACGCTAAAGCCAAATTATAAGCTTTTGTATTGCTTAAGGAGGAAAGAGGCACTGAATCCTTTAAGTTTATATTTACCTATGAATGGGTTAAATATATACGTGTCTTAGTATTAAATGATATTTACACTGCTTAAATATAATTATATACACTTTACACAGAGTTAACTTTACCCGCAGCACAAGACGTATGGAAACAATCTCTGGCAATTGAAATTCATTATATATCTAGAATAGGAAAAGCGAACTAATGAAAATCATAAGAACAAACTAAATAGACTTAATCAAATGGGATATATTAAAGATCAAATCGCGTACGCATATACGACTGAATGACAATACCTAGACCTTGATATCATTGGAAGCCAGTCGGTGCCCGGATGTCCATGGGTATAGTGAAGGTAAAGCAATAGCAGCTCCGTTAAGCTATGATCGGTGGGTATGGGAACTGGATATTTTACGCTGTTTAGGAGATCAGAATGGGAAAGACGCCTATCGCATTTTATCCTACCTTCCTGCATAAACATAGATAACTGTTCAATTCGGTTAGGGCCAGGATTTCTATGACCATTCGCGAACTCTTCCCATTCTTTTGAGTATTTCTCCTTCTGCGACTTTTTGATCTATAAGTCCATAGCAGCTCTTTGGAGTTGATGTTATGGCTGACCGATTCTGCTAGGGAAGATTTAGGAGTCACCTTACCTTTGATCAGAAGTAAAATCCTGAAAAATAAGATGGTTATTTTCGGCAGTTTCGCTTAGGAAATGTACCTGTTTATTTCAATGGGCAAATCATAACCCATTACGATTTTGAAAACGTGGGTAGCTGGAGGCAAGATAATGGATTTAGGACAGATTTCCTTATCCAGAACCTATTTGGGACCCTTTATTCATAAAGAGTTGATAAATTGCTTGCTGGATTGGCCTCTGGTTAATGGGTCGCATGGATTTAATTTAGATACGACATGTCTCCATGCGTGCCCCTGCGATAAATTTCTTCTTTCATTTACCTTGTCCTGAATGTAGGGCTTGTATATTTTATCAGACACGAGCCAGTGAAGAACTATTTGGCTATCCGTCCACATATTAATTTTAACATTAATACTCGTATCAAGAGCGGATACTAATTCGTTCACTAATCTAGATGCAAATAAGGCAGAGGTTAGATACAATTTTGGAATAGTCATAGATCTTCAGACTATCTTTGCTCTAGCCATAATATGCCGCACATTTTTTTCAAATACGGAAAATACTATTGCAACATAAGCTATAGTGCTACTATCACAAAAGAATTGGAGTTCAACCTTGTTAGACGGTAATGTTTGCCGGGGGAATGCAATCTCCAAACCTTATTTTAAGTATGGAACCAATTTATCCCATACCGCTTTGGAGTTAATGTCCAGAGGCTCATCTTAATCTATCCTTTTCTCCCATAGACTCTTCATAAACAACCTTGTATTAATGGTAATTGGGAGGAGGTACCCTAATGGATCATAGATAGAAGCCATGGCTCGTCAAACCTTCATTTAACTTTGGTAAGCAAAGGGAATTTACCGATTATAAAAGTATAATTCATCATTTGCATTGTCCCAGCCTAGACCAAGTACCTCCAATGGCTCTTTGGCTAAATTACCTTGTTTTCTGAAAAGTGTTACAAAGTTGGCAATTCGAATACCATTCCCTCAAATTAAAACTAGCTTCTTTTAATACACCTCTATCCTCTTCATGGAAAGACTAAGTCTTTCTCAGAAGAAAATGTACATGTCAGGTTATCCACATAAAGACCTTTAGAAAAGGGACCAGTGTATTTATCTCCTTTTGTCTGCATTAGTTGCATTACGAAAGCGTTCACCAGAAATTGGCTTCTAAAGGAACCAAAGAAAACTATTCTATATCTAAAGGTTATCAACGGAGTATCCGATTGTGACGAAATTTTAAGACATGGAAACCGGGCAGAGTCTTTGTCCTCCTCCTTTAAATTTATTTGAAGATACGTATTTCTCAATATCTGCAATGCATGCAAATGGGTATTGCCTAAATCTAATAAGGATATGGTAATAGTTGCTAATTAATAAAGGACCAGGATGCAGGCAATCATTTAGACTTACGTTACCAACTGAACAGTCAAAAACCACTGGTAGGGGAGGTGTTGATGAATCTTTTCGCACGCCGTCGTGTGCTAAATAGTGTATTTTTAATCCCTCTATGTTATGAGTATTTGGCCTCACTTCCTCTATATATTCCTTTTCAGGTTTTCCTGGAATATATCATTATAAACCTGCAAAGATGAAGGGGTATTTCGCCTCAATTTGGCTACCATATTTTGCAGATGGGACTTGGCTATGCAGTAATTAATTATTAGAGAGATTAGAGTGAGTTGTTTTCCATGGTATCCCCACAACGAATCTACCATCTTTGATTTCCGCAGAAGCCTTAAAAGCTTTGTAAACCTTTTCCTATGCAACAGACAAAATTTTATGTGTAAGTCCCAATGAATCCATATTCCATATGACCTGGATATCATATTTGGGTGATATAGCCCTTGGATCATAGAGTTTCTCAAGGTCTTTTACGCTTGCCTTTAATACGGCTACTCTCCCTGTTAGGAAATTAGAGGTTTCATTAGCGGGAGGTAAATGACCGACAGGCATAGCACCCACATTAGAGTTTAAGTAAGTTACATTTTCCCTATGAGCTATTTCATTTGCAAATTCATGGTAGAAATCTCCACCTATAAAAAGGGATATATTTAAAACCGAATCACCTGAAAGCAAGTCGGCTAGTTTCACCTTTAATTCTGCAATTTTTTCCTTTGCTTTGCCTAACCCAGGCATATAAAGGTCATCAGAAACCTTGTCGATTACCAGAGCCTTAATATTTACTGGTCCGTCATTAGTTATACCATTACACGATACCTTGTCGTATACTTTTGGTAGGCCTTGTTAGTTTAACCCAATTATAGATATTGTTACTTTACGACAAAGGGTTAGCTGCAAGCGTTTTGCTAAATTTTTATTAATAAAAGTTTTGAGAACCTTGGTCAAATAGAACCTTAGCATAGGTTTGTTTCTTAGACTATGCCACCGTTACTTCGGCTATTGTTAGGCTAGTAGCCGAGAAACAATTGGAGAATAATGTATTGGAATTAGATTCCGGTTCCTGCTTGGGATTAATTGTATTAGATTTATTTTATCCTCATAAGGAGAGACACAAACTTGTATGGTGTACTTTTTGGCATTTCATACCCCCAAACTTAGATTTATACTCATTATTGTAGTGATTCGACCGTAAACAATTAGTACATAATTTCAACCTTTTGGCCTAATTTTGTTTATCGGAAGGAGAAACATATTTCAGGCATGCATATACCTTATGAGGATTGTTACACAGTGCGCACCGTTTGGGGGGAGAAATGTTTGTGGTTCAATATTAACCGTATTCCACCTATTACCTTGAGTTAGATTTTTCCCCGTAACTCTAAACAAGGAAAATTGATATTTAATCGGGGATCTAAACTTTTTTCACATCCTAATTGCTCGTACTTATGCTGTAACAATTTAATCTCTTCTTCCAAGGCCTTTCGGAAAATATTCAATTGCAAATACTCAGATTTATAGTTAAGCGACCTATTTATTTGATCTCTTATGGCAGATGGCAATTTACGCGTCAATATCCAAACCAAGAGCTTTTAGGCTGCTCAAATGACACTCATAATATGCCTTAAAGTCCGAGAGGGACTTAGAATTACATTTTGGTCCTTCTGAATCTAAAATTGAGTAAATGCGAGTTTGAATGATTCGTCGTTTATCGCCGTACGTACGTTTGAGAAACTCATAAGCCTCTTCATAATGATCCCCAGAAATAGGAAACACATAAAGTAGGCGCAATGCGTTTCCACTTAATTCTCCAAGAAGATATGCAAATTTTTGTGAATTCGAAATATTCATAACATGAATCGTATTATAGAATAAATCGTGGAAGTATGTCCACTAGAGAACCTCTCCTGAAAATTATTGGTAGGTTAATTTTAGGCAGCTTAATCTCGCTCGCTAAGCTAGAAGCCTTAGATGGTCTAACTTCGTTTGAGTCTTTCAAACATCTTTCACCTAAAAAGATTCCCCGCGTAATTTTAATATTAAGCGTGGAGGCCACCAAAATATTTCCTTTTACAAATCATTATCATTAACTTTTTTTAATATAAGTTTATCTAATGATAAAACTTTGGCAAAATGTACTTTAACTCCTCTATCTGGGGATACAGAGTGTCGCAATCCAGAGCCTCATCAACAACCAAAGAAGATATAGATTTAATAAGATGGGTATTAGAGCCTAATGTCCCACTCGAGTTTTAACCAAACACATTTTTTTATTAAAGGTCCCGGGTTTGGGCACCAAATTAGGGATTTAACTATCACACTATACATGTTTACACAGCGCTAAAGCTAATTTATAAACTTTTGTGCTTCTTAAGGAGGAAAGAAGAAACTGAATTCTTTAAGTTTATATTTACGTATGAATTGGTTAAATATATACATGTCTTAGTATTAAATGATATTTACACTGCTTAAATCAAATTATATACACTTTACACCGAGTTAATTATACCCGCAGCACAAGACGTATGGGAACAACCTACGGCAATGGAAATTGATTATAAAATCTAATGCGTTTAGAATAGAAAAGGCGAAATAATGAAGATCACAAGAACAAAATAAATTAATTTAATCAAATGGGATAGATTAGGGATTAAATCGCGAACGCATATACGACTGAATGACACAAAGATACACAATAGAGTGGAAGGTCTTCCGAAAAGTTCCCTTCTCGTCCCATTGTATATGGGAAATTGAAACGCTGACGGTTGGTTAGTCTTAGCGATACCTTGGGTAATTAAAATGTCGCATGAATTTTTTTTCTCTCTCTCCCTCTCTCTCTCTCTCTCTCTCTCTATATATATATATATATATATATATATATATATATATATATATATATATACGCTTATTGTGAAAATAGTTTCTATAATTATCCCGTTCGCTATCTCCATCTTCCTTTCTTTATAATATTCTGCTTAATAGCTAACTCGAGGCATTGTTGAAAAAAATAATGTGAAATCCAAGTTATATTCTGTCTATTGAATTTTTTCTTTTATCTCTCTCTATATTCAAAGATTAATTAGAGGATTTATTTTATAATTTAAGCTTTAAACTAATGAGTCTAATGCTACCAGAGACCAAATGGAAAAATGGGCTAGGAAATAAAAGTAGGTCTGGTGACCGAAAAATCACATGCTGTCACTTATTCTGATTTATTACCTTACCTCCTTCAAAACTTTCAATAATTACTGGACTAACCGTCGGAGGACCTTGATAATTATAGCATACAAAAGAGAATATAAAACAACATAAGATTCTTAACTTTTGTAACAATCTGCCGGATAGTTATGATGTCATGGCCAAAACAAAATAACTCCCGGGCTAAACTTGGCAGGACTTTGGCAATTATATCATTTGAAAGAGAATGTAAATCAACATAAGTATTTCAAACTTCGTTAGTATCCGCCAAATAGTGATGATGTTATTGCCAAAAGAAAATAATTTACTAACTTTCATCCGGAGGACTTTGGCAATTATATCCTTCGAAAGAAAATGTAAAACAACACGAGGGTTTCAAATTTCGTAAGAATCAGCCAAATAGTTATGATGTTATTGCCAAAACAAAATATTTACCTGGCTAAATTTGGGAGGACTTTGGCAATTATATCACGCGGAAGCAAGTGTAAAAAAACATAAGGCTTTCAAATTTCTATGGAATCGGCCGAATAGTTACAATGTTATTACATATATGTACAAAAACCTGGCAAAACGGGGACCGACTGACCGGCCGACATAGTTGTAGAGTCGTTCGCGACTGAAAAAAATCAATTAAACTCTGAGAAATACAAGATAATTTAAGAAAAATGGGAGAATACTAGACTTAATGAAGTTTATTTTCCATGGGGTTGATAACCTTATTGAGCAAATGATTGCTTTATAGTAAGTTTAATCCTCAAAATCTTAGGGGCCCCTCTTTTCAGTAGTTCCCACTTCATGGGAGTCAAGGATATATTTCCTCAGGTGTTGAATTAAGATGATAATTTTGGTTATTTGTTGTTAGTATGACTGGAACTCAGATACTAAACATAGTTAGAAAGATTTCCTCTGCCACCTGGCTTTCTGAGTAGCTGACAGTCATTTTGTGAAACTGGTGGTTGCTTAGCAACAAAGGGCAAGTTATCATTACATCTAAAAAAGGTATCTTCTGCCCATCTTTGGAAGATTTCTACATATAGTTATATACATATGAATTAACATGCACATGTCTGCATTTTCATGGTAACTTTAAATTACATCGTGGGAAATTTTAATTAAATATAGAAACTAATTCTTTAATGTTTGTTAGAGATTTGAAGACCCTAATGCAATTAGTAATTTTCGCTATGCTACATATTAAGGCTTTTGCGATGTTCATTTGTTTCGAAGGTTCCTATTTAATACTTGAACACTATTTGTTTTTAAGAAAGGTCAAAGCTGGTGGACTGAATAATGCGTGACCTTTCAGAGATGAACTATTTAATGTTTCACAATCAACAGTGTCCACAGTTATAATAGCGTACACTAAACATGATAAAACATCATCTGCAAAGAACAACAGTGGACAGAAGGCGAATTAACCTCATTGGCGCATCTTCTGGCCATTCGAAGCCACTGCGCCAAACATCATCACGGAGACAGCCTCGAACTTCTGAGACTTCCTGGCCAAAGTTTATCACGCAGTTGTTCTACTTGTTGATGACCGGATCTACCGTCAAGATTTTCACCAGAAGAAATGAGAATTTGATTAACATGACTCATCAAGTCATTTAGAAGGTAACGACAGCGCTGCCAACGTTGTTCTCGGATACAGTCGGTAGGCAGAGGGGTTTTGACGTACCTCAAGCTCTTGCCGCACTCCTCCTTGACAGCCGTGGACACCGTGACCACAGAGATGTTCATCTTCTTCGCGAGCGCAGTCATTTTGCTCTTTGGAGCACTTTCGAATTCCTTTCTCACATACAACGGTTGACAACTTGAGATCTACATGAACGAAGTGATTAACCTTTGAGGTCTTCCTCGTTCTTGAGCCTCTCCGGGATCTTGTGGACGGAGATCTGGCTGACATTGAGCCGCTTGACGATGTTGGACGAGTTGTGGCTCGTGCGCAAGAGAGCAGAGAGCTCGATTCTTTTCCCTTCCATCTCAACACAACTGGACGCAATAGAAAAGACGTTTTGTTTTTCTCTAATCTTTTCGGTGTCGTTTCCTTTTTCCATTCAGTGTTCGTTTTCTTCATTTCTTTTTCATTTTCTATCGTTTTTATGTCCTCTGATAAGTTTGATTTGAGGAAGAAAGATAGGACTGGATCTAAAGAAAACAAACCGGGGCTAATATTTACATTTCCATCACAAAGGAGAGAAATGTAAATATTATCTCCGGTTTGTTTTCGTTAGATCCAGTCATAGCTCTCTTCCTCAAATCAAACTTATCAATATTCAGAGGTGCGAAACCTAAGTTTGTAATTTTCTTTCTATTTACAGGTTAAAATATATAGCAAGTGTTATTATAAATTTAAACTAATATACAGTGAAAAAAACGGTTAATTGCATGTAGAATATATACCTGTTTTATGCTACTATTGATTTCTAACCCCAGGAGTAAGAATGAACTGAGCAGCAGGACACTGCCACTGAGGGGACTGAGCTCAGTGTGTGTTCGGCATTGTCAGAGTTAGGTGTTATTGTGTGTTTCTCTCAATTACTTTGTTGTCTTGTTATTAGCATTAAACGAAGCCCAACTGATGTATGACTGATTGGACAACAAATAGATATATTAAATCAAAGTGTGTTGATATCAAATATAGAAGTACTTTCCTTATTCATGAATTACAGAAATTCTAAAAGTGAAACCGTTAGAGAAGCTTTAACTTTAACTGTTAATGATATGATGAATGTTTGGCAGAAGGCAGCAATACCAACAATGCAGAAATATAATGGTGTAAAGAAACTAAGCGAATTGCACGATGAGTGGCAAATGTTGAAAAGGAGCAAAGGAAAGAAGTCAAAGTTTTCAATAGCAAAAGACAATAAATGGAAGGAAAGATTATGTCAATTATTTGACATTGCGCATGACAAGGCTGATGAACTAATAACTATTAAAGAAGCTAGAGAATTTTTACATTTACAGAGGGAAGGTCGTAAGGGAAAGCATGTGAGTAGATAAGGAAGATGAAAAGCGCCGAGAATTAGCAGCGAAGAAGCAAACATCTTTAAAAAAATTGCTGTAGAGATATACGAGTTAACCGAGGCAGTTAAGAAGTTGCGATTATATATATATATATATATATATATATATATATATATATATCGAGGTCTTTCTCATGGCGAAGAAAACCAATGAAAGGAAAACAAAATCCACCTGGGTTTCCTTAAGCCACTCTACTTAGTCTCCGGTAACATACAAATACGATGAAAGTGGTAAATTTAGGAGACAGTTATTTCTAACCTCGGCTCATAAGGCCTACCCCCCGAGGGTGTATTTATAAACAAACAAGTCAAAAGTTCAAACTGTCGATCTCGTATTATGCTCTCCCAGGGCTACAAGACGCCAAGTCTGGCTGAATTGATACCCACTTCTGTCGATTAAACATGAGATCTAGTTTCCCTAATTTCAAAATGTCGAGGAAGAGAAATAACAGACGCCCAAAAGCCACGACACCCTCGGGTCTCCCCTTTCTATCCCCCTCCCCCTATCTTTTACCCCACGGGAGTAATTCTAGTATAAAACGGTTCGTCAGGAAAAAATAAGAATTATTCGTTTTCATCACGACATCGATAAGAACTTGCCGGGATAGAGTTTCCCAGGCAAGTTAAGAAGGACTTTCATTTTCTTGGGCAATACCAGATTGCACCAAGTATAATCGACATAGTTCGATTACCAAAGATCGCCAAGTGATCTTACCTCTAAATACCATCGGCACAGTTCGATTACCAAAGATCATCAAGTGATCTTACCCTATCTGAGTTTGACATACCAAACTAGATAGATTTCTCTTCCAAAAGAGAAGCTCAGCAAGCGAAACCAAATCGCTAGAAATCCTTTAACATTCTTCGAGCCTCGGCTGAGAAAACTTTTTCAAGGTCAGAAACGTCCAACTCCTTGCCACCTCAATCGTCGTTTTATTTTGATTCCTGCTATTCCGCCACCTCGAAACACAGCATGACGTCACTCGTTCACCCCTCGTTCGAAGTAATGCCATCTATTGAGAAGCAAATAAACTACGCTCATGACTCCTCTCCAGACAATATTCGAGTGAAGGTATTTCGTTCGGATTTGGGGGGTAAACACAATTACCTGATGTGAGTAATCACTTCTATTTTCATGTCCTTGTGCGTTTAACGTAGAATATTTGTGTAACTTAAAGACGTTGCATTTTTTTAAGTAAATTGTTCTCCCTTAAAGCAACCAGAAGCCTAGTGTCTATAACGGGACTTAAAAACTACTTTTAATTTGTATTTTGTATGTGTATATATTAATTTTGTTTGAGTTGATTAATGTAGGGTAAAAGTCTAGTTTGTTTAAGGTGTTTAAATTATTTTTTAACGAGTTGCGTTGGCAGTATTTAGTTTATTAAAGAGATTACTCCCCTTTATATTCACTCAATAGAATAAATCGTAAGAAAAGCGCTCTTAGAGATCGATTTTGAAGCGATCACGGGAATTATGAACGTACGACCCATTTTATTAATCATAATAATAATATCGGCTAACCTACGACAGTTGCGTATTCGTCAATAAAGTTCTATAGATGAAACTGTAGTTCTATAAGATAGCAGCGCCAGCACTAGTGCTTCCAGCAGTGACGCAATATTAAGTACATAAGTGATTGATCTGATGGCCAAACCAACCTTCAACATCTAACCAAGGGCGACCAAGAAAGAAGAAAGAAAATTATTAATGAAAATCTACTATCTGCATTAGATGTGTCTAAAGTCAGTGATCGATCTGCTTCTCTAATTCTTATTCCAGCTATATCAGATGTGGGAAAAAATCCTGAAGATTTCAGAGTAAGCTACTCTACACTTCGTAGAGCAAGACAACACGGAGGAAAAAAGATAAAGGAAAATATCACTAGAAACTTTGAGACTGACAATCTATTGATTGTACATTTGGATGGCGAGCTTTTAGAAGACATTACTAGGGATGAAGTATTTGATCGTCTTCCAGTTCTAATATCTGGTAGTGAAGCAACACAACTGCTTGGAGTAACAAAGATAGATCATGGAGTAGACAACAATACTGCAACTGCTGTATATACAGAATTTGTGATTAGAAGTTAACAGAAAAGGTAAAAGGAATGTGCTTTGATACAACAGCATCAAACACAGGGCGTAAAAATGGTGCTTGTGTCCTAATCGACAAAATATGGAAAAAGATTTGCTATGGCTTCCTTAAGGACATCATATTTTTTAAATCTTCTTAGAAGCAGCGGTGAGCCCTACATTACAACCATTTTCAGGTCCTAACATTGAGGTATTCAAACGATTTAAATCAAACTACAACACACTGGATTTGAAATCATTTGATTTATTAGAAAACTTTCCTCGGCAAGAAAAAGAAGAAATGATTGCTTTTCTATCCAACTGAATGAACAGCAACTTCGTGATGATTATAAAGAACTTTTAGAACTGACAATAATCTTGCTAGGCGGCATTCCATCAAGTGGAATAAATCAAGAAACCAGGAGCTGACCACAGACCACGTTGGATGCCGAAGCTGATATATTTGATAAAAACATTATGTTCAAAAAGCAATTCAAAATAACAACAAATCAAGAGAAAGGTCTGAGGGAAATTTGCTGCTTTTTTACTTCAATTTATATCAATCATTGGTTCTCTGCTCGCAGTGCTGCAAGTGCTCCACGTAATGATTTAGGCCTACTGAAGAGCCTTAAAAATTACACAAGTATAAATGAAGAACTAGCTAGTAGAGTTTTACAAAAATTGAAGAATCATTTGTGGTATTTGCCAGAAAAGTTAGTTGCTATGGCTTTCTTTAACAATGAAATCAGTTATGAGACAAACCAAAAAAGGAAAGAAGCTCTTACAACACCATCAGGCACAGATCCATCAAAGAAAACACCAGTAGGTATTGAAGCTGTGGAAAAGAAGAAAATTCAAGGTTTTGTTACTACTAATACAATGTTCTTCTTCAAGATTATGAGTTTATAATCTTCTTTTTTGGACAAACCAGTAGAAGATTGGCCTCGAGAAGAGAGTTTTTGGGTGGCAAAAAATGTTGTTAACCGCATGGCAGTTGTTAATGACATTGCTGAAAGAGGAGTAAAACTCAGAGATGATTACAACAAAATTCTTGCTATTGATGAACAACAGAAGCAGTATTTGCTGCAGGTTGTATAAAATTACAGAAAGAAAGTCGCACATAAATCATAAAAAGCACTAATATCTCTTATAAAGAGTAAGAAGTAAATTTGATAGAAAAAAATATATCAAGTTTAATCTGAATCATAATGTAATAAATGAAAGAAAAGTGGTATAAGAACATAAGAACATAAGAAAACAGGGAGACTGCAAAAGACCATTCATGGCCTACACTTGGGGAATATGAGTCCTCCTGGGGAACTTCCACATAAAAAGAAAGTACGAAACACTTGCTGATGCCTCTTTGGTGTCTTGGAAATCACCAAATTTTAAAAGAGCTGCGAGACCTTAAGATATTTGAATTTTGCCCTGAATTTAGCCAAGGTCATTTTTTTATAACACAAATTCATTTAAAATGGTATCTTGGGGTTTCTAAAAAAAAGTTTTTACCCCTATTTTGCATCGCCCTATATATATATATATATATATATATATATATATATATATATATATATATATATATATATATATATATATATATATATATATATATATATATATATATATATATATATATATATATATATATATATATATATATATATATATATATATATATATATATATATATATATATATATATATATATATATATATATATATATATATATATATATATATATATATATATATATATATATTTTTCCAACTTCACCGCAGGAAAGAGAAAAGGGAATAATTTTTCTTCGGAAATATTTCCGAAGAAAAATTATTCCCTTTTCTCTTTCCTGCGGTGAAATAATGTAAAACACCAAATCCACAAAGAAACAAAATAAACATTTTACTTTCGATGAGCAACGTCCCGTCCTCACCAGAGAGATTTTTTTTGTAACCAACAGCGCCCATTTGACGACTGACGACAAGGGCATTGCTCACCGTAATTAGAAGATAGAATTACTGAGTAAAAAAAAAATGGCGACCAGTCAGAAACTGAAGATGGCTTCGTATAACGAGTCTTGTACCTCCACCAAAAGGAAACTACAAAGGTATTTGGGATTTATTAATACTATTGAAGCATAATAAATATAATTTATGAGATATTATTGCCAATAAAATAATTTGGCTATATGATGTAATAAGCCTACGCTATTTGCCTTGTTTCAAAATCTATTGCGAATTTCCTGTTCAATTTTCAATTACGAATTTGGTCACTGGGAACAATTTGAACAAGAAACTACGAGAAAAATAATTAAATTAAATTTTAAATGAAAAATAATGGCTGTAATGTAAACTTAGTACAAGACTAATAATCTCCACTTACCTGCTCTAATATAAGGTGGTTATCAAATATCCCATTCACAGCGTCTAGGTATAATATGCCTAAAGGATCCTAATAGGTAAATATTGTTAATAAATGATAGCTAAATATGTACTTAGCCTGTGAAATGGTGATTATTCTTGACCTTGGAGCGAGATAATGGCTTATTTATCTATTAATGTTTATGAGACTTAAACCAAAATAGCTAATTTATTATTATACGGCTTTGCACGCCGTATGAACCAAATTTGACAACTCGGAATTTTTAGTGGATATTTAACGGGATCTGAATTTATGTTTTGGCACTGAGTCTTAGTAGCAGAGAGAAAAAGTTGCCTCTCGGTACACCAGAAGCTGGGCTAGGTGAAATGAAGATAGAAAAAGTAATTAGGTCCATGGTGAAATGGTATGTCTGTGTTTTTCTTGTATATTTTTTATTTTCCTTCCATAATAGGCCTAGATATTTTTTTAAACGCAACGACGACCACTTATTAAAAGTTAATTAACCCAAATCATTATTATTACTACTCACAACTTACTTTAATATAACAAGAAAAAGAAACTAATTAAAAGCCATATCTATTTACAATTCCCACTTTTGTTTCCGAGAGTAAAATATTTACAACATCTTTAATATTGATGGACATGGAAATGGCCATGAACATAAAAAGGGGAGAAAAACGTTGACTATATATATTATATATATATATATATATATATATATATATATATATATATATATATATATATATATATATATATATATATATATATATATATATATATACATATTAGGCGAGTTGAGTGGTAAAAATTTTGAAATGAAGATAGAGAAAGTATATAGGTGCATGGTGAAAGAGTATGTATATGTGTTTTTCTTGCGAATTTCTTATTTTCCTTCCATAATAGGCCTAGATTTTTTTTTAATTTGACCCCTGTGTTCGCTATGTTTGATAAAGAGTTGTTGAGGTTATCCATTTGGACATCAAATTTGTATTGTTTTATTCCTCTTTTAGATCAATGTTTCGCTTATTTATTTTATAGTACATTTTGTACGTGAACCTTGGGAAACGCAGGCATTGTAAGCTTCTTATTTTCCTTCCATAATAGGCCTAGATTTTTAATTTAAACGCAACGACGACCACTTATTAAAAGTTAATTAACCCAAATCATTATTATTACTACTCGCAATTAAAATTACGCGTTCTTGAAGCAACCTTTTTGAATATATTACATCAAGATATGGATCCATTGGTCTTAGTAGATTCCATTAACTCGAAAACAATTGGGGAAAGCTTAGCAATTGCTCACTGATTCAGAATTTCTGGAGGTTTGTAGAAATGCAGGAGTCTTTCCAAATTTCAATTACTTTCGGCTTTACGGTGAAGCGCTTTATGACTCAATTTTATAAGTTTTCATTATGATAGCTACTAAACAATGAAATCTATTAAAAATATCAGAGCGTGAAAAGATTTCCGCTAAGGTGTCCATTAATCGGAATTTATGTAGGAAAATCTTTTCCTTCTTGGATTTCATAGCCTACACAGCCTACTCTAAACGCATTGTAGATCGATATACTGAGGAAGTAAAAACTATTCTTACTCGCAAGTTTGCGAAACTTAATCTATCCTATCCTGTTTTTATGTCTCTTGACCAAGTTATTCAAAACTTTTCTAACCATGAATTAACTACTCGAGAGGTCTTTTTACTCACTTTAAGATTGAATTTTAAACTTCCAAATTTTAAGTCAAGTTTTGTAGGCTTTTTTAAGTATATCGGAAATTTTGCCTACGAGATAATAAACATCCCTGTTTTCGGTAAATTCCTCTCTTTAATGAGAAATTCTCTGTAGTATCGCATGAGGTCTTTTCTCTCTCTCGGAAACTCAAATTCTGCTCTTTATTTCTTAAACCTGATGACATTCGAGTTTCGTAAGTTGCTAGGAGGAAATAAGGAATTAACAATCGCTAGACATGATAAAGGCAATGAAATTGTTCTCATGAACAAAGCCGAATACATTAACAAAATAAATTCTATCCTTGAGGATTCATCTAAGTTATGTAGGTTATCTGAACCTATTCTTACTCTTGTTCGTAGGTTAGAAGACAAGATTATCTGCTTTCTCCCAGGCTTGAAAAATTCAAACTCTTCAACAGAGGATATTTATTTAAAACTATGTATCTGGTTCCCCATTGGGGCAACTTTATGGATTACTAAAGATCCATAAAGAGGGAATACCATTGCGACCGATCCTGACGGGTTTTGAAATGGCGACATTTTCTCTTGCCAAATTTTGTGTTCCACTTTTAGCACGGTTTACATATAATCTGTCGTGGAATGGCCAGACTCTAAATATATATATATGTATATATATATATATATATATATATATATATATATATATATATATATATATATATATATATATATATGTATGCCTTTTTGGAGTTTTGTGGTCGAAGTTGGCTTAGGGTGCGACCTGGCCGGTTCGTGACCTAAAGTAGTTATAAATTCATTGGGGATGGTTTACTTTATATTTGCGGGCTCCTTTTAAAACAAATAATTCAGAGTGCAAGTTGGCCAAAGAAAAACTGGTAGCTTGTACACGATTTAAGGTTGCAAAAGAAAGACAATAATGAAAATTAACCTTTACTAACAACAAAATAAATAGAATTTGAATATACACATATATAGGGTTAAAAGAGAATGATCGCACAGGCGAAATTCAATGTCTGCATGAGACACAGGAGGGATAATTATAGGATTAGTGGTCAGGTTCAGGTTGGTAATTAAAAGGGTATTTTAAACCAGGGCTCATACAAAAACGATGAGACGATTAGGATATATCAGATTATAGAATAATCTGTATGCTTCAATGGTTGCACTGCTTACGTGTTCGTTGAAAGGGAGGGCTAGTTGGGATAGGATGACTGCAATTGAGAAGTTGGGTTGCTTCACGGGGCGAATGAGGGAGCAAGCGTAGTTTGGCCTTGGGAGATGGAGATACTCGCCGATTGACCATGGCAGAGTTCACGGATGTCGATTTAGCCTTCGTTCTCGAATCGAAATCGTCGTTGTCTCCGATCACGACTGGCGAGCGTTTCCTTTACTCGTACGTGGTATTAGGCTGAAAGTCTTGAAGTGCTACACGCTAAACCGAGTTGAGGTATTATATAAATGGTCTGCGGGGTGTCTTTAATGGCTTAGTAAGAGCTTCCAGAACTCGTGCAATCTTGAGGACAAGGCAGCAACTCCTTTGAGGGAACCAAGATAAAGTTTGCGTAGAATGTTCGAAGCACTTCAATCTGTGCCGGAAGGCAGGAAAATTGGCTTGAAAGCCATTTGAGACGGAGAAAATGTGTCCCTAAGCAAATACAGCTGGGGTGCAATAAAACGGCGTGGACCGCCTCCTCACCGTAGATCAGCTGCGCTTTCAAAGCTCCATGCTGTGATCTCAAACCACGTGGGTACAGAATGACAGGTCGTCGCTCTTCGACCTTATTCTTTTATATAATCAATACACTGTAAAAAATTAACGATGAATCTTTCACTCAACTGCTTCAACTCAATGGACATGGCTATATGGTGAGTTATGACGTAACATCTCTTTTTACAAATGTTCCAATTGGAGAGTTCCTCAAAATTACTTTTGATAAAGCTTCCCCTTCCGCCTCTACATCCGCGGTGTTTCATGAGTTCAATTGCCAACAATTTTCACAGTTGTTACTCCTTGCCTATAAATATAATGTATTTAATTTCAATGGCTCTGTCTATCGTCAGGTGGGTGCTGTTCGATGATGTGTTCCTTGGGACCACCTTGGCTAATGCCTTTATGGTATCCTTGGAGGATAGGCTCTTTAAGGAATGTCCCTTCTCCTTTAGGCCGCTTTTTCATATGCGTTTTGTTGACGACACCTATGCACTATTTAAATATGAAAATGAGGCTTTAAGCTTTCTCCAATTTTTTATTACACCTCATCCTAATATAAAGTTAACAATGGAGAGAGAACATTAAAACTCTATTTCTTTTCTGGACATTCTAATTAAATACACACCTACTGGTTTTTGCACGTCCATCTTTCGAAAACCAATATATTCTAGATTAGGTCAAAATTCCTTTAGCTCTTGTGACAAAAAATTTAAAATGAACAGTTTGTATATTTTGATACAAAGAGCAATACGGCTTTGCTCCTCTTACGCTTTAATGCACCTTGAAAATGACGTTCTAAGAAATTTTTCGTGTCCAACTCATTCCCCCTAGATTTGGTTAACAAATCCATAGGCTAAATATTAAATGACTTCTTCCATCCAAAGTTTGCAAAGATCGATGTTCCTAAAGACTTGCGATATTTTCTTTTACCTGATTTCGGTCCTCTAAATCAAGAGGCTTCAAGACGGTACCAAAAAGTACCGAAAATACATTTTCGAATAACCTTCATTAACAATTCAAAAATAAGTAATTTTTCCGGACCAAGGATTTAACTCTTGCTCATTTGCGCAATAGTTTTGTATACAGGTTTTCTTGCCTTGGGTGTTCCTAGGGAACATATATTGGTAGTACTATTCGCTCGTTACACTCGAGGGTTTGCGCAGACCTTGGCAGTATTTGCCGAACAGGAAAGTCTCTCGCCAGGAAGAAAGTCTCGCCAATCAGAGATCACATTATAAACTGTAAGGTTGATGCAAACATCAATAATTTTGAGATTCTGGGCTCTAATCCTAACATCACCCAGTTCAGAATTCTGGAATCTCTCTTCATAAAAACACATTCGCCCACGTTAAATTCAGACTCGACCTGCCACCTATTATCGGTAATAGACACAACCAACCAGCTGCAGACCTGTTAATATTCTTACGACACCAACTACTCATAATCGTGTGCGGTTTTGGTGAATTCCTTAGTCATTCCCTTGACTCGCTGACGGCAGGTATGAATTTGTTCCTCTCCTTTGCTTTGAGCTTATCTGTATATGTACTTGTAATTATTAATACTCTTAATTTTATAAGTTCACTATCTTTATTATCTACTTTTGATTTGTATTTAGGTTTAAGTTAACATTTGTTCACCTCACAAATTGTGTTTATCCCTTTAACCTGATGATGGATTAGGTAATCCGAAACATTGCTTGGAATAAATAAAAATGTCACTGTTGGTCGTATCCTTCCTACTGCAATTATATTTAATAAAGAAATAAAATACACAAGCCCTTTCATCTGTTTTATAAGGGTGACATTCTGTTTTATAAGATAAAACAGAAAGAGAAAGATCGCATATGAAATAGAATAATTTAAAAAATGAAATAATAGGTGTAGTTCTAAAGTATGACATCAAGCGCTGTTTGCTTTTCAGACCAATAGGTTAGCCGCTACGCTACTATCCACATCCGAATTGCTCTTGCTGGAAATAATTTTTTTTATTTCTTTGTAATCAGTTACTTTGTCCCTCCCAGCTTTAATTATGTACTATACTCTCAATTCTGCCTTCAAACATATAAGCCCTGCCCCCGAATGCAATTTAAATCAACCATACTTTCTTTAACATTGGGTAATATAAAAAGTACATATCATATATTAACCCATAAAAAAAATCCTTAAAAATTATACATATATAATAAAATATGATAGGATACCAATTAAACATTGTGGCTGTGTACTAAATATTAACCGAGAACTCTTGGAGATCTCCCTCTCATTTTGTACTGTAATGGATTTAAAGTTGCTCATGTTGACTTTTATGTTTCATCCTAAGTTGGTGGTGAAAGTGTTTTATAGTTTGATTTGAGGGTGTATAGGTTATGTTCTCCTATTATTACTTTTGTTATTTGTTCGACCTGAACATCTATCTCTTGTTTAGGCTTGTTATTTAGTGTTTTAACTTGTAGATGCTCTTTGTATGCGTCTCAGTTCGTTTTATTCAGAGCTTTTATTTAAGGTATTTTAATTTGGATGGGTGAAGTGGATATTGTACTAATGAAGCCCTGGTGATTTTACAATGTTGTAGGTCTTCAACTGGGATGGCGATTGAAATTGAAGTTCGGCTTAATAACCTTTCAGTTATGTATGTAGAAAAGTTCAGACAGTTTTTAAATCATATTTCTTTTTATCAGTAGTTAAAGGGTTTTTCTGGCTCCGTTGAATTTATTTATGTAAATAGATTCACCGCACCACCAAAATAACTGTATAAAACTGCCAGTACCAAATAAGACAAAGCAATATGTCTTAAAGCAAATACAGTACGGAAGCAGATAAATCTTTAAGAGTTCAGGAACCAATGTGGATGGGTGATGCTGGGAGGTTTAAGATTCTAACGGAATAGTTGAGCATTGAAAGATACTTTCGCCTTAGGGAAAATGGAGTACCCACTAGCTACACCAAGATAACTGGTCATCATTTTAACCTCTATAAAGAAGTAAGATTCTTCTAAGTCTTTTATTTCTAGGATTCGACAGCTCTTTGATCCCCGTGAAAGTTCCATAATCTCTGATTGAGTATATCGTTAATAGTGATTATATTTTAGTTTAGTATAATTACAGGGTGGGGAAGGTATTTGCTTTTATAATGACTGTCTCAAGAAAACAATTAAAGTCATTTTTTGGGGGAGATATATTCGTCCAATTTTGGTCGTTCTCACTCGATGAACTTCCCTGTGGCCTTGATATAAACCTACAGCCAACCTCGGAACAGGCCTTGATTTCGCCTTTCGTGTTGCAGTAGGATTTGTTAGTCTCTCCTTTCAGCACAACCCACACAAAGAAGTCGATTGGGTTTGAGTCAGGAGGGTTAGTAGGCTTAACGTCAGGTTCTCTATTGTTAAAAAAAATTTCTCAACTGCCAGGCCTGAGTCTTTTGGCTGGGGTAGCAGCGGGCTGAGTTTTGCTGCAATACTGAAGGACCTTCTGCAGCTATTCATTCGATCCAGGGCTTCGCTACCTCACTTAGAATGTAGATGTAGACGTCGGTGTTCAGCTTGAGGCTCTCAGAAAAGAAATAGGGTGGAATGACGTCACCTTCAATGCTGACGATACCGAAGGCCATGAGTGTGACTTAAAATTTCATTTAAATGACACTGGGCAAGTCCTTGAGTACGGCAGCGAGTCAGCTTTTGTTTAGGGGGTTGATATTCTGGTGAGCAGAAATTATTCTTATCAGAGGGAAGAATCAGAGCATGTCTGAGTCTAACGGGTTTCAACTTTTTGATCGGCTTCTTGGCGGGCTTGAGTCGCTTTTCATACATCACCTTGGAAAGAAATTGCCCTTTCTTCATCTTGTAGGAAAAAAAATAAAAGTCCTTATTGCTCACCAGCATGATGAAAATTTCATTCACATCTTTCTACATTGCAATAGCATATATCAACAATATGGGATTAGTGTTGATGAGTCCCTACACTACACTGACGAATTCCGATGTTCTGATAGCGACAGAACGTCGACCATTAGTTTTTCTCTCTGCTGTCTCCGCGTAGTCGAATCCTGAATCTTCCGACAATTTCCATCATCCTTATGCTGACGTTGAGGAAGTCAAAAATCTCCTGTTTTATCCACCTTGGAGGGGGGGCTCCAAACTTTTCTGTCAACCATTCTGCAAAAAATAAAGCGAAAATAGTTATTGTTTTTTAATAAGAAACAGACTAACAACAAAGGTAAAGAAAATATCCGCAAAATTAGCAGATGAAAATTGCAAACGAATACCGTAAATTTATTCCATGCTCGGTTATGATCAATGTACAGTAGATTATATTAATTTTTTTCTATCCATCTGTTAACATTTGGGTCAAGATTTTTAATTTGTTCTGATATTTTTTGTTGTGGTTGATATTGATCGTTGGTTTGCATCTTATGGTTATTGCTTGTTTATCTGCTTTAATTTTGTTTTGTTGTTCTTTCTATTCTGGTAAGTCAGTCCTTGATCAGTCTTCCTATGATCTCTTGATTTTTTTCATTGTGCGACCGGAACAGCTTGTGATCCTTATACCACGTATTCTCATATTGATTGCACCGTGTTAAATTCTACGAGTTTTGGTGCTTTTTGCGGCATCATTAATTCTCCTATTTATTTTACTGTTTGACTGACAGCTTTGTCGTTTTCGGTGGACTTTGAGTTACTCGGATTTAAGTCTTCATCTGATTGAACGGTTTCTTTCCTTTTCTCTTACGCAGGTTGTTTACTGTGGGTAGTAGTGGTCATTCTTACTTGATCGACTTTTCCTGACGAAGAGGCATATAAGCTTATGGCCGTTTCTTTCCAGTATTATGTCCAGTTCTTCCGAGTGAGGTGCGCAGTTTTAGCGATGTTGACGAAGTGAACATGGAAAATATCTAGTAGTAGGTATGGTCACATATTTACCTGAATATTTAGAAATACATATTCTGCTTGGTAAGAGAATGGCTACTGCTTCATATTTAGTTTTTTTTCTCCGTTATTTTTATTCTTTCTCATGCAGAAAGTCGCTAGGATGGCCCCATAAATAAAATAATACTTTTCTTCAATTTTCGCCGATTTTTGTAGTTTCGATTCTCTGCTTCTTCAGGAAATACGGCATTGCCTTAGCTTTCTTTGCAATATCTATTTTTAAGTTATTTAACTAATTTCTTCACTCGACGCTTGATACTTTCCGATACTACAATGTCCTTTTACACAGACGCAGACTAGAATTGTGTCGTATACTCCAAAGAGCTCTTATAAGTGCTTTAGAGAAGAGAAATATATTTCCTGATTTAAATACAAAATGCTTAGTTATGTTTCCTAGAACCGTACTCGACTTTTGTTACCGCAAAGTGCATCTTCTCAAATATTTGATTTCAGTCCAGTTTAAGACATACGAGTATAAATCCTTCTCAATACGGACAGTGTTTAAAATTTGTCCACCTATATTATAATCACATGATCTATGTATCTGCATTATCTTACACTTCACACTGCTTAATTGCATCTACCATCCTTCTGACCAATTGATTAAAAAAAAACCCCAATAATATTAATATTCAAATAAAAAGGCAAAAACACCTGGAGGGAATATTTACAAACTGGAATGGTCAAGTGATTCCTATCCAAAAGGTGATTAGCGATCTAATGACGTGGTTTAAAATGATATTTTATCCCATGTTCTCTTTGAGAAAGATCAAATTTATTCATACCTCTAAAGACTGGTTCGAAAGACAGACGAGTAATGAGGCATTAGTTGATTTATCGCCAATTTTAATCTCTCGAAAGGGAACTTCATCGCTAATCCCTACCATGTGGTTTTGCCTTTCTTTCTCTCTTGGTATCATTAAAGTTTAGGAATTTTTGTGCGGGAGTAAATATAAGGAATCTCATAGAGCACTGACTTGTCAGTCAGTTGTTGTACTGTTGAAAGATGTAACGTGATGCTTTAAATCATGTCGGAGGTTTGTGCCAATAGAAGTAGTTCTCTACAAAACAGATTTTATTTCAATACATGCATGGTTTCTATATTCTTATTTTCCTCTCTCCTTGTTTTTCGTTTTCCCGCTCTCAAGATTAAACTGTTTTTCCATTTTGGTCTCCATGAATTTCCCTTAATCTTATTGCGAATCAGGCGACAAACTCTTTTGCCTCTGCTCCTCTTCCTCCTCTTTCTCAATCCGTTCCACCCAAATAATGTGTTTGCACCCTTATTCTGCCTTAAGAGAAGCCGGGGCCAGCGAATCTCCAACTTGTCGAGGCCATTTAAGGTATTCAGGGGATTATTATACATGATAATTGCTTCCCATACCACCATTTTCACTCATTTAATGCCAAGATCCACACAAATTTATCAGCCTTTCGAGGCGCACAGCTGTCAACTCAGCGATCCGAAATTATCGGCACTTAATCCCGTTGATGATGAAATATTCACTGCTCCCGAATTGCGCAGTCATTTTTCTTTCAGTCTTTGTAAGAGTCATTTACCGAGGGAAATGAAGTCTTTTAAAAAGTAGATGGATTAGGAGAAGATGGGTAGTGTTGATGTGCTTAATCGCACTATGTGTGTGTGTGAGCGAGTTCGTATGAGAAGGAGGACATAGTAAATTTGATGCTAACACTATATTTAGAATTTCCCCTCCTTTTATTGTTTATGTCACTTTCTCAGCATCATTCTACTAAACTTCCCTTTGTTAATAAATTTCCCTTTACATTAAAACTTCCCGGTCTCAAGAAACAAGAGAAGTCTCTTCTTTAGAGAGGATATTTACTTTACATGCATTTGATGGATGAAAAGCCCTCATCAATGAAGGCTTCTTGATTTGAAGAAAACAATAGCCCCTGAAAAATAAAAGCTTTGACAGATGCAATTCAATCAACATAGAAAACAAACTGGAAAACTATATAGTAAACATAACCCCCAAACCAAGCTCTAGAAAACACTTGTGTGTTTGTGTGTGTGAGGCCCTATACCCGTCTTAAATCATGACAACACGCAACAAAATTCCGTCACCCAAAATACATTGTATGATTCGTATGAAACATTACTCCAAGATCAGCAAAAAAGACCAATAATAAAAATATAAACATAATGTACCAGCATCAAAAACCTGAAAAACCCGGCTGCCACCCGGTTCAAACCAAATATGCTCCCACTACCTAAAACAACTAGGCCCCATAGCTACGAGTATTTAAGACAAACCAACATCGGCAAAAGTCTCGATTAGCTTAGCCAAAATCTTTAATTCCGAAAGTTCACATGAATTCGTCCAGAACACTGTGGCTTCGTTCACGAAACCTTACTTGGCTTTCGTTATTGACACATCAACTATTGATAGGTCAATTTTTCAGGTCACTCAAGTGCAATGTATTGGTGAGTATTTGTCGGTAACGGCTATGGCATAATCAGTTGAATGAATTATTTATGTGCTGGGGATTTTTCCAGTATTGATATTTAAATAAAATCAACAACGTGAGATAACCGAGATGAAAAGTCGAAAGTCACTCATAAAAAGATATGTTTGCGTGTAGGGAACGCCCAGAAGGTGTAAAACGGTGTGGTTTGCTGAATCTAGACCATCATGTGTAAATGTTTTCTGATGCATTCAATAGTCGAAGATAAATTGCATAGTAGTAGAGTATAGTTGGTGAAAATTAAAAGGGTGGAGGGTTTTGGCCTGGTGTAGATGGCATCGCAAGCATTTTAATTCCTTTTCGTTTTTTACGTCTTATTTGTTTTGTCCAGTGTGTTTGTTTTCTTAGTTTTTCTGAGTTCTTCTTTGTGTTCTTCTTTGAACTTGTTTGTCTACTTTGTCTGCTTACTGATTTTACTTGGTTACTTTTGAGCTTTCGAGCCTTTATAGGCGGTCAAGTTTAGCTGTTCACCTCGCATTTGCATTGGTTGTAATTTTCCTATTTTTTTACAAAAAGAAACGTTTTTCTCTTTGTGTTTTTAGGTCAATATAGGTGTTAGATTCTCCTCGGAGCAGAGTTTGGTACTTTTCAATTGTCGATTGCGAGCGACATTTTCACGCAATCTGGCAGGTATATTGGTGTAAATGTACTTGGGCTAAATTTGAATTTTATATGTGGGGAAAAGTCTCCCGCAAGCAATTAAAGTACCTGCAATTTCCAAAAAGGCGGGACTTGACTGGTTCAATTCATGTCGCAGGTTTGCAATGTGGTTGAACTCGGGGATAGGGACGCTTCTCAAAGTGTCGGGCCAGGTAGAATTGTGAAAAAAGACGAGGTTGAATTCGACAGTAAGTGATTTATGGAGTGGGGCCTTGATGATAGGGACGTTAAGAGGGTTAACTGACGGGTAGTTAGCATAAGGAGGTAGGTTAGTTTAATGGTGGTTTAGTATTGCGGTAAATTGGTTAAGGGGGTTGGTTAGGTTAACTTAGTGGTACATTAGATTAGAGGTAGGTTAAGTTAAGTGGTAGGTTAGGTTAGGGAGGGGAGGTGAGGTGAGATTAGGTTAGGGGGAACTTATTTCAGTTTGGGTAGGTTGGGTCATAATAAGAGTGGGGCCTTGATGATAGGGACGTTAAGAGGGTTAACTGACGGGTAGTTAGCATAAGGAGGTAGGTTAGTTTAATGGTGGTTTAGTATTGGGGTAAATTGGTTAAGGGGGTTGGTTAGGTTAACTTAGTGGTACATTAGATTAGAGGTAGGTTAAGTTAAGTGGTAGGTTAGGTTAGGGAGGGGAGGTGAGGTGAGATTAGGTTAGGGGGAACTTATTTCAGTTTGGGTAGGTTGGGTCATAATAAGAATAAATGATAAACGTATTGTCCTACTTAAAATGTCCTATTGGCCCTACAGGACAAACAGATTCAGAAGTGGTATCAAATTTTTAATCTACAACAACTTGATTTGGTTTAAAATTTAGTCAGACTATTTAGAAAAATTCTCGATTATTTTAGTCACGGCAATTTTTACGACGCGTTGTTTTATTTCTCACAGTTTGTGCCTAGGCGTTCGACTTTGCTGATGCCATAGGAAGGCTTACGTTTTATTGGTAAAGTGAATGACATCTAGTGATGGGGTCCTCAGCATCTAGCAACCAAATGGCGTCATTAAGGATTACGAATACAATTCAAGTTTTTTATGAAAACGAGAAAGTTATTAAAATGCTTGAAATAAAATTCGACAGAACAGAAAATCGACTTGCATAAGCTAATCGAGACTTTTTCTCTAAACATCATTAACTACTTTTGTGTACACAAGACACTCCTGCTAAAAAAAGGCCAACATTTTCTCTATTCTTAAACTCGACTTATCGCCAAATAAACCATCATCATAGAGACCCATCTCACTCTTCTAAACAAACTCATTTCAGCAAAGTAAGCACCACCCAAATATTCATTTTTTTAATATTTCATTCATCTATTATATATTTATTAGAACAATAATGTGGAAACAAACAAAAGAAAATTCCAACTAGACTGGATAGGAAGGGAAAAGTTTCGAGCAGCTGTGTAATGACAAGCTTCAACACAGAATGGATCGCAACGGGAATGACATTGATCTGCTGGTAGGCAATTGGATCCATGATTATTGACTTATCACGAATATCATAAGAAATGGGTTTTTAATCCCTCTAAGGCATTTCATTTATACGATCAGCGTTATTCTTCTGTAGTATTCCATCCACCTATCAAATTAATTTTAAATAACTCATTACATTCCCCATAGTCCCTGCCCCACTGCCTCCAAAAAATAATATTTGCCATTTCTTTCAGCTCTTAAATATGAGGTATTTCTACAAATTAACAATTTCCCATTTATCCAGAAGTTTTACTTTCAATCTATAGGCCTATCCGAATTGTTTTGGCCATTTATTCGGCGTGGAAACCACTATTTCCCGAGATCTTAGCATTTTAAATTAAGATTTTCATAGCCATCAACCTATTATTTGCTGCTAATAGCCCAGTCGGTAAGACTTCCTAATCCTAGACATAGAGGGTCTACACGATGATGGTAATTTAACTAAGATGTAACGGTTTAAGGGTAGTAGGTTTAGTTTTATATGTAGAATTAAAAAAGTGGAAGAGATGATATTTTACCACAGGAAAATTATCGGAGAAAATGATTGACATTTTTATCTCGTTAAATCTAATTCAACCTTACTACCGCACCGTTCACCAACCTTTTCGTTTCGGATTAGGCTTTAATTTGATAAAGCTCAATTAGAGCTTCGAAGCCTCCATAATATTTACAAGAGAACGAGAGCACCGTTGTTTCACATTTGCCACAGAGATCAGTCCTTTTGAACCCAATGCTATGCCAAGGATTGTCGCTTGAATAGACTTCTTGTTTGGTTCCTTTTCGCCGGGAAAATCAACCTACAGAACTTACTTTAAACAAACTTAACAAGCCACTCCAACTCAAACTATCAAAGTAATCAAACCCAAGCCCACACTTAACCCAACCAGTAATTTTTCGCTTCAAAACAAATTATCAATTATTGAAAATTCTCTTTAATATATGTATATCTATGATAAATATTATATAAAATTTTGCGCATTGTTTTAAAAATTAATATTTACAAATCGCCTTCGGTTGTGTTATAATTGTTAATTTATAGAATTACCAAATATGATACAGAATAAGAAGAAAAATATGAAGCAGGAGAAAAAAAATGTGTTTTTTTGGTAATTGGTAATTGGTTTTTGGTAATTCTATGATCATTGTGCATGATCATATCACTAAATTACTTCGGTGTGTATTATTATTTAAGAGCTTTGAAGAAGTTAAACACTTTATGAAGGCCCGTTTACTTTTCTATGTGCCGTTCCTTCCTTGAAAAGTTTCCGTTATAGAAAATGAACTAGGCGAAATATGAGAGCTAGAAGGAAACCTTTGATGTCTTTTTATTACTATTAATTATCATATTATCATCGTTGCAAGAATCTAGTTAGAAATTTTATGATAATACACGTCTCCTCTTTGAAAAGATACGGAATAGTCGGACTTTTACACCTTAATCGAATGAAATTAAACTCTGCAGCCCATTTTCAGCCTAAATCGAAAGCATTTAATGCGATTCACAAATATAGACTGTAATTGGTTGTTACTGGTAAATTACTACCATGGAGGGATAAATAGTCGTAAAATAGAGCACCGTAATTTGTTATATATAACAATAAAAAACAATCTAGTCATGTCTAAGAATGGATGACAAAAAAAGAAAATGAAAAATAAACGAATAACACCAACAACGAACAAAACTTGCAACGACGGAATGAATACCAACAAAGCCATTTTATACAGTCAATTTATGCGCAGTCAATATTTATAATAATGCCTCATGTTCTTCAGCACTCCTTCAATTCGTTTTGGCATGCTCGAGACCAAATAAGTGACGATATCTTGTCTGATATTATTAGTTCAAGTTTGTTCAATAACACTCGTAACTGCTCACAGTTGAATGTTTTCTGTGTATTAGACTACAGTTTGAATATTTCTCGCTCACAAATTCTCTTTGGGGTTAAAATCTGCCGAATTCCTGGACTAAGGTCCCAAAGGTTCGATTTTGTTTTCAGCCAAGTACTTCTATATTGCTTTTGCTTTGTATCAAGGTGCGCTATCTCCTCAATGAGGTTGAATAGCTTCTTACCCCTTTCCGTCTTCCTAATTATTTTGCTATAAGAGTATGGCTGACGGGCAGAACTATGCTATACCCAAAAGATTCATGACCGCATTAGAAGATCTGGAAAAATGTAAGGAAATTGTAATAACACAAGCGGACAAAGGACGTGGGCTGGTAGTATTGTACAGATCAGTATATAAAGACAAAATGAAAGATTAGCTTAATGACAGTACTATATATGAAAAAGGTATCCAGGAAGTACCGATATAGAGGCTATATTATTCTAGAAGGAAGTTAGGAAAGTATATAGGAAGACGAAGAGGGGTAGGAAGCTGGTCAACCTCATTGAGGAGAATCCGAGACCGCCTAAAATGAGGGGTCTTCCTAAATCTCTCAAGCAAGGCATCCCACTTAGACCAATCACCTCAGAAGTAGGGTGTGCTCATCATAATATTGCTAAGGTATTAACTAAAGCATTGTTTCATGCGTTGGGCAAAATCAGTAAAGCTCATTTGAAGAATTCGGCCGAATTCAAAGATAGATTATGTGAGGTAAATCTCAGGGAAAAGGAATTCGTTAGCTTTGATGTGAAGGCGTTATTCACCAATGTCCCAGTTGATTGTGCCCTGGAGTCATTGGAGAAAGCCGTAGCAAACATCAATGACTCTGATCTACCTATTATCAAGAGGGATTATAACAGGTTAATATCCTTATCTGTAAGGATTGCCGCTTTCATCTTTGAGGAGGACGGATATAGGTAGCACAGGGGACTAGTCATGGGATCCCCTTTTAGTGCCGTTATGGCATGCTTGTTCATGGAAGTTATAAAAACGGAGAAATTGACAAGGGCTATGGGGAGGGATTAAATTTAGTGGAGGTACGTAGACGATGTCCTGGCCGTAATTCCAGCGAGTACCGATATAGGCAACACATTGGAACGGTTGAACGAAGTGGATGATGAAGAAAGAGAAAACGATCAAATTCCCCTCCTGGATACGTTGGTCCATAGGGATGACGATAGGGCTAAATTCTCCGTGTACAGGAAAGCCACGAATTTAGGACGATTTTATTGATTTTCTCTCTAGGAAATGTTAAGAAAACGAAGACAAGGGTAGTCGTTTGGTTTTATTTAAGGGCTATTCGCATTTGTAGCGAAAGCCTTTTGGATCATGAATTGGAGTATATTAAGAAAGAATTCATGAAACTAAAATATCCAGAGGGTCATTTAATAAAATTACATCTAAAGCATTAAAAATAGCGGAGAGAAGTAGAAGGGCGAGGCACACAGAGATAGGGGAAGTTAAAGAGCCCGCCGAGAAGGCATTAGAAGGGATCAGGTAGCTGTCTGCCCCGTACTCCATGGCGACAAAGAGATTAAATAGGTCTATTAGAAAGGCAGGTATTTTGATAGCTAAGTGTGTGGGAACAAGAGTTGTGTAGGTAGTGAAGCATAGGACTTTTACATCAAAAAACGACAAGGGGATTATTTATCAAATACCCTGTGACGGACACGACCGCAGTTATTATGGAGAGTCAGGAAGAGACATTAAGACTAGGATTAATAAGCATACGAGGAATATTAGAGCCCATGAGACATCAAGAATAATGGTAGTACAGTTCAATGAATACGGCTATTTGCCAAAATTGGGGTAGCAACAAATTAATTCCTAAGAGTTTAGCAAAAGGAGAGAGAAGAATGATTGAAGCGGCGCATATTATATCCGACAGGACAACCAATCACAGGGACGGGTTTTTCCGGCTGGCCAATGTTGCATCTAGGGTCATAAGAAATGAAACAGAAGAATCGGAGTCCAATAAAATCAACCGACCAACTCTGAAAAGCCGCCTGAGGACGAGCAGCCGTGACCCGGAATGACATCTGCCTACATATACAGAGATGCGATCTCCTTTCTTCTGTAGTTCTATTATCAAGAACATGAAATTCGGAACGTCAATAAAAAACTACAGTGTTTCCGGATTTTTAATTCCTCCACCCATTCTCACCTATACGTCGTTAAGTCCAGCAATATACATATATATATATATATATATATATATATATATATATATATGGACTATTCAAGTCCACAGCTGTGGCAGTGTTATTAATTTTAACTTTTATTTTCTTAATAATTCTTACAAGTTTTTTAACAGGATCTTCGAGGCGAGAAAAAACATCCGCGAATAACATTCCTTATTCCTAGACGTCTTTCAACTATGTAAGGTAATCTTCATGGAATAAACAAGAATGGAATTTTCACAAATTGCAACATTATATATAGTATTTCTACGCGAACATATGTATTACAAAAATTGTCCAATAATGGGAAATATTTAAGGGGAAACTAACCGCTACAAGAAACATAAAATTGGACGGCTAAAACTTGTCTGAATATTTGTCGTCTTTTGACGGCTCAGTTCATCTGACATCTCACAGCGATCTACGCACTAATAAGTTACATCAATCATTTGACTTGAAATAACTTTGCGAAGATAGTATTTTCTATATACAAAAGAGAAGAAAGAAGAAATATATGCGCGAATCGGATTGATTGGAGAGACCTCTTGTTTCTGATTTGCATGGAATCACCCCAAAGCGGTCATCTCCTTAAATTTTTCCTATCTGAAACTATACCTTTTTCTATCTGAAACTCTCCTACTATATTCTCATCTAGCACAGTATAATCTGACCACTTGCAAGTTCTCAAAAGCAGTCAGTAGTAGAGTGTAGTGAACTCCCGAAGGAGACCCGGTTAGCTGACCAGAGAAGGAGCTCAGTTACCGGTGACGAGCCCGAATCTGACGGCAGGATCGCTTATAGGGCTAGGTCTAATTAGGTAAGGCGGTCAGAGAGTGTGCACTCCAGAGCAGGCTGGGGAGATAGTATTAGGAACCGATAGTGGGCTTGTCCAACTAGTGGAGTGGTGTAAATAATCTACTACCTTATTTTTGCAGAGAACCGGGGGGAAATCAAAAGTTGAACATGGACCCACAGGACTTCATTAAACGGCTCCCACGTCGGCTACTTCAGAACGGGATAAAACGGAAACCACAGGATGTAGCACAAAGCATTTTCAAGGGTTTACAAATCGCTCTGATCAAATGCATAGTAAACAGCTAATGGATTTGTTGTCATCTGTGCGGAAAACAAAGATGACGAACTGCTACTTTCATCGGCAGGAACCATAATTTTAAGGAAAATCGACTTAGCGGCTAAAGTACCACCCTAGTTTATTACCAACCAAAGCACCGTATGACGCATGGTAGAATCATGGGTTGGGGAACACTCCCCAGACGAAATAAAACATGAAATAATGGAACAACATCTCTGGATGAAGATACACGACATAATCAAACTTAAGGAACACACACATGTGTTCAAAATAGTGTGCGAGTCAACCGAGTTTGCAACAAAGGCACTACAGAAGGGAATCCTTGCATACAGTATAAGAATCTCAACTTGTAACATTCAGAGGGACCAGTATCACAATATACAAGTCTGTTTTAGATGCTACAAAATAGAAGACTACATCACCGGAAACTGCCCAAGAAAGGAAGGAGAAATATGTTCAGAATGCAGTGGCCCATATTCTTGGAAAAGCTGCACAAACTCCATGAAAAGGTGTGTTAATTGCGGAGGGGGCCACATAACAATGGCAATGACATGTACGAAGCGAAAATAAATAATAAAAAAAAGAAACTGAAACACAACAGAGAAAAGAAGAAACAAGAAACACCTCATATGCGGCGGCAGCACCAACGAAAAACAATGGAACAACCACTTAAATAACGCTTGACGGAACTCTGAACGTAAAAATACTGACATGCATTCTACACTCACACGTCTTAAACATTGCCCAACCAGGAACATAGGCCACCACGATCAACTCCATGATCAAGGAAAATGGGCTAAAACCAATGAAATCGCCACAAAATATTGATTCATCGGCTATATTCAACAAAAATTTCAGAAGATACAAAAAAGAAACTCTTGGAAGAAACACAAAGAAAAGAAAGCTAATCTGAACAAGAGGAAGAAACAGAAAGCGAGGGAACAGAATCTGAGAGCAGCACCGACGAGAATCATAAGAAATCGTAAAAAGAAACACAGGCAAAAACAAAAGAATATAAAAGAAAATCGACTAGGGATACCTCGCCATGCGACCAAAGACTGGAAATACCAACCGCGAAACGTGAAATGGATAAGACTCAGACTTAACAAGGACAGAGATGAAAGGCAAGAATACCAGGAAAAGATACAAATAAATATACGTAATACTACCACTATCCTAAAAAGAAGAAGCGCTTAAGAACATACAAACAAGATGGATAATAGAAAATTAGGGAATTTGACAGATAAATGCGAATGGCTGGAATGCTAAAAAAAACACATACGAAAATATTTTTAGAGAGATAGAGCCCAACATCATTCTAATTTCAGATCACGGGATTAACTTTGAAACTCACAAACTAAAAATATGGAACTACGACGTAATAGCGACTAATCACATAAAAAACACACGACGGAGCAGCAATAGCAATAAAGAAAGGAATAGAGTACAAAACAAAACAAGGACTAACCGAATATTACCTCGTAATTGAGGTCAAAATGGAATTAACCAATATAATAATCGCTACGGGATACCAACCACCACGACGACAGGGACTCCCAATAAATATCTTTGTGAGAATATTTAACAATAGACTTCTAACTTTGTTTTAGGAAGAACTAAACGCAAGAGGCACGTACACAGGATATAGGAATAGAAACCAAACAGGAAAAGAACTATAAGCTCTAATAGACAGACGAATAAAAAGAAGACTAGGACCAGAGTACCCAACTATAATTAAAGACAGAATAGCGACAACTCAAGACATTTGCCTTGCAAACAATAACTGCTTTTAACTATTACATGGAATCTGTAGATGTTAGCTGCAGTAAAAAAACATCAACACTACTCACCGTGAATCAGCAACCAATAAAAATAGAGCAGACTGGGGCAAATACAAACAAGAATTGATTTGTTACGCACCAAACAGACTAAATGAAGTTAATTTAGAAGAAATCTACGGTGAGCTGGAAAAAATAAGGACTTGAATACAAACAGTTGACGAGAATGCAATACCCCAAAACACATATAAAACAGTTAAATACTTTATATAGACAGACGAAATGAAACTAAGGATGGTGAAATAAAAGCGATAAACGATGACATAATGATAAACGGAACGACAAGGGAAAAATACCGCAATCTGAGAACAAAAAAGAGAACTACTAAGCGCAATAACGGACAAACAAACCGAATACTGGGACATAGCCGTTTAAAATATTGACAACGAGATATTACCCCGAGAATTTTGGAAAAAGATAAACAGAATGGGAAATACTAAAGGTAAAGAAAAATAAAGATTATGCAAGAAACGGGAAATTAATCGAAAATGAACAAGATATTGAAAAATTGTCCAGGGAATACTGGAAAGGAGTGTTTAACACCGGCGAAGAGGCAAACGAAAACTAGGATATAGACTTCAAAAACCAAATAATTGACGAACTAAATGAACGGATTGAGAGAACATTCCCAAACCTCTACGTAGAAGAGGTTTAACGCCAAAATCACAATCGAGGAATTAAGGAATACCATCTCAAATTTTAAAACAAAGGCCCGTGGGAAATCGGGTCTCATCAGAAAAAAAAACTATATAGAAGCACCAGATAATATACTTGAAGGGATAAGGAACGTGTTTAACACCTGTATGAACACGGGGTACTTCCACGATGAGTTAAATATAGTGATATCCATATCCAAGCCGGGAAAACCACCTTGGAGGTCGAATCCCCCTTCTCGACATTATCGCGAAGGTGTTTGAAAAAATCCTGAACACAATCAACTATTCGGCTTCAGAAAGAACAGGAATGCGGAGATGGCCCTCAGCGTGATTGCAGAAAAAATAAGCAGAGGGAAAGGAGAGAAATGCAGTATGGAAATTTTATGCCGAGACATATCGAAAGTATTCGATAAAGTCTGGCAAAGAGGCATACAACATAAAATTCTAAATCTTAAAATGAACTGCTATTTTGAAAGAATTATATGCGATTACGTCCTGGAAAGATATGCATACATAGACACAGAGAATTACTAATGTGAAATATTCAAGCTTAATGCGGGCCTCGCTCATAGAGGGTGATTAGGTACTTCACTATACTCAGTGCATACCTCGGACATTCTCCCACCCAGGAACGAGGGCTGTGTGAACATACAATACACAGATGATTTCACTTAATTAATTCCGTGTGTTTATTGGAACCCTTAGATGCAGGCCAGAGTAACGGCAACAGAAATAGAAAATCTAAACGAGTATGAACGCAAATGGAAAATTAAAACGAATAAAGATAAATTTAAAATTATACCTATGTATCACAGAAAACTATCAGACCTTTACGTAGATGGAGAGCGATACAGGTATAATGGTGATGGCAAGATTTTAGGCCTAACTATTACCAAAATGGTTGCAAGAAACGTCGTGACCAAAAGACTAAACAAAGCACGAGGCATGCTAATTTACTCTACAGATTAAGAAATCTAAACATAAAAAATATGAAAAAAATCTACCAGGCCAAGATATAGCCTACCTTGATATATCAAACAATTGCCTTGTATACGATTTCAAGAAACAATCTAATAAGAATGCAACGTATACAGAATAAGGCAGTATACATAATTACGAACACGCGACGATTAGAGAGGAAAAAACAAAGAGACTTGCACATCGAAGCGAAAATAATACCATTAAACAAAATGATTGAAGGAAGAATCAAAGAAAAACCACAAGAAGAATATGAGAAGAACTAAATAATAAAATAGCACGAGGGGCAGAATGGAGACAACATAGGCTGTTTCCTAGTGCTAAAAACAAAGCGCACCAAAAGGAAGAGGAGGAGATTTACGTGGATTCTTGTCGGTAGCCGTTGTTAACGAGAACTCGGTAAACCCTCTTAAGTTTGAGATCAACAGCCGTGACAATCGATGGCGTCGAGATTGGGTCACCCCTTGGCGTCCTCTTTGCCAATTTTTACATGGGCTCAGTTGAGATCAAGATTTGCAAGAGCAATAGAACGCCCAAGCCTCCCATCTACGCGCACTATATCGTTGACATAATTTTTAATACGAATAACCTCGAACAAGTGAAAGGCCTAGTTGAAACTTTCAAGAACAACTCCTGTCTGAATTTAACTGCCAAAACGGAAGATCAACGATCCCTTTCCTTCCTTGATATCCTCAGAAGTGCCCAGGAGTCCAAATTTGTGAGCTAAGTATATATTAAGGACACGAACTTGGGCTTTTGCTTAAACCGTTCTTCTCATTTCACAAAACCAGTTGTAGTTTATCAATAGTATTAATAACTTTGCAAATACGATATATTTCTACTCCACCATCAAAATCAAGAGGTAATTTGCCATTTCTCAGTGTTAGAATATTTTTGTAAAATTGTGCTGAAAGTTGATAACCAGAGATCTCCTCTAATATTTTTGTTTAGAAATAGTGTTCTAATATTCCTACACTAAGGAGATGATTTTACGTTAGCCCGGACATCATCTATCCTGATTAATTTATGGATCAGTGGAGGTGTCTGCTTGAAAACAGCTTACTTCAAAGGAGTGACACCTCCCATAGGAGCATCACAATCCCTGGTGTCTCGCATTGTTCTGCCTAGTGCTACTAAGACTCACTTATGAGCCACTTAATGAGGTACTTGGCGTTGCCTAGGTAAAAAAAATCATAAGCAAGATATAAGTTGAAATTCTGATATTTTAAAAGAAAAAATTCTTTAACCATTGCTATACGAGTATCATAACACTTCATGGTAGACAATATTCTTTGTCTTTCCATGTGGTGGATAGACAAACAGGTGGCCTTTGCTTCTCACATGGGAATAATGATGTAGGGTAAAATAATCAACCTGCCTCTTGAGGGTTTAAATCAAGCCCACGTTCCCTCATTCGAACAGACGGGGCAAGTTTGGAAAGGGCCTGCAGCTCTTTTAGAGGGGCACTTACAGACTCGGGACCATTTGTTTTATCTTCCTCGGAAAATTCTACATAAAATACACTTTTAGTTTTATGGATATTGTTTAACCTTTCTTCATATAGATTTAAATTCACATGCACACAGACAGACAGATAGAATTCATTTTTATTATATATATATATATATATATATATATATATATATATATATATATATATATATATATATATATATATATATATATATATATATATATCATGAACTGTTTAGCTTCTTTCGAATCGGAATATCAATATGAAGGTGTAAACCAAGCAAACTATTGATAAAAGCATCTTTATTTGTCTGTGTTTGAACGTTTTGAGGCCCAAGCGTCACCATCGGCGCTGAGAAACTAAGATAGTAAAGAGTGAAAATTTCTAAGTTTTCATAAAAAACTAAAATTGAAAAGTGCAATTTAAGATAAGCTGCTTAATACAGGAATAAAAATTTAAACATAATTCATGATACAATATAAAGATTGGAATCAGTTTTATTTATATTTAAATTAGTTTTAACTTTTAGGATGTAAAGTGATTGTAATATTCGTAGTTCGTTGGGATTGGGGCTATGACTAAGTATTTTAAAATTATCCATATTAATTTCAGACTTGCACACACTGATGTGATCTCGTATGGGCGAGGGTCTGGTTTGTTTAGAATCAACCCCGTGCGGGTCGACCTTCCCCTTCTCCAAGTCTGCTGAATGCGACAATGGATGGACCTAATGATCGAACCAATATAAGATGAATCGCAAGATTCACAACTATATTTATACATTGCAGATGAGAGGCAAGGGAATGGAATTCGGTCCTTATAGCTGAAATAGGATCCAATATTGTGTTCATTTTTTAATACGAATTTTGGGTCGAGTTATGGATAGAATTTATTAAGAGTCCTCTTAATTTCATTTACTAAGTCGTTTAATTTTTTACCAAAGTATGGGAGACGGAAGAAAATGTATAATTTTTATACAGTATTTTTTGTTGGATTTCTTTGATAGAGAGCATTAAGAAACTTGTTAATGGTCTTTCCACTAATGAGTCAGGGTCGCAATTATTTTTAATGAAAGTTTTTAGAAAAGAGAATTATAAATGCAGCAGTCTATATGAAGAACATATATTATAAGCTCGATGAATAAGAGTTTTAATCGAGGATAACTTGAGGTTTTCTGGCCTGAAACTGAAGAAGCTATTGTTTAAACATGTAAATGTAGGCTTCTTATAGACTGAAGTTTCTTACTTTGTTCCTGAACGTTTAATATCTATATCCAAAAATGTAAGTCTAGTATTTTACTCGATCTCTATTGTATAATTTATATTTTTATGTCTAGACTTTAGGTATATAAGTAATTATTCTGCCAGTTGTCGTGATTTAATTAATACAAATGTATCATCGACATAACCTCTGTAATAGATAGGGTTATATTCAATGCGACAGTTATTGAGCCAAAGTTGTTCATGGTGGCATATGAAAATGTTCGCGAAAGTTGACCCAAGTGGTAGACCTATCCTCAGTCCTTCTTTTTGTACGTAAAATTCTTTATTAAATATAAAATACGAATTTTAGACAGCCAATTTAAAAAATGCCTTAAATAGTTTTTTTGTAATAGCTATTACTTTTTTACAAGAATTAAAAGGAGAGTTTTTAAAAAGTTAGATTGTTTCGACGTATCTCCTGTAGAAGATAGGGTGAAATTGTAATGGGCATTTGTCAAGTGCTTCTTCTTCTAAGATAAACGTGAACTCATTTGCGAAAGGGACGGCAATACGACTTCCCATTCCGAGGCCATCTATTTGGTGAAACATGTTTGCGTTCAATGAGAAATAGTTTTCGTGAGAGACTGTAAGTAGTGTTTTCTTTATTTGTTTCTCATTAAAACCGTCAAAGAGTGAGTTGGTGGAAGGAATAGCGCAAGAATGAAAAATATTAATTTTTTATCAATAAAATATTCAACCTGAAAGACCGCAAATAAAACGTTTCTAAAAAGGTTTTTTACCTCTCCCAATTATAGTGCCACTCAATTCACTTCCTTGAGCAAAACTGTTACCCATTGTTAAAAATTCTTTTTCTGCCACACATTTTGTACCAATTTTTAAAACATACGCAAAGTACGGCATCTTTTCTACATTAAAGACAACGTGCCAACGCTGCTTCGATAATCCATCATATATGAATTCACCTGCTTTAGATGTAATTCCGAAATATATTTGAGGAACTCCAGGAGACTAATTTAGTGGATTAAGGAATTCTTATTATTACTCTTACCTAACCGTATTGATTAGAATGTTAATATTCATTTATCCCCCAAAAATAGAAGGGGGAAAGATCCACAAAAAAAATCACGTTTCTCCGGTGTCTGTTGAAGTTAAACGTTAGATTAATAAAAGGCTTCTTGAAATTTCTCTTTTTTAGAGAAATCGATGGTTGCCTCCGCCCGAAAAGGGTTGAGGAAGTCCAAGAGACTTCTCTAACGGATTAAGGAATTCTTCTTTTATCTCTTACCTAACCGCATTGACTATATATATATATATATATATATATATATATATATATATATATATATATATATATATATATATTAGTCTGAAATCTTTTTACTATGAATGCACGTGTGCACCTATAAATTATTCTAACTCAATGCCAATTAGATAGACTCCCTCGAGTAAGGGTTCTCAACACAAGAAAGAATAGGATAAATCCTTACAGAGTCGCTCGCCTGCTAAAGGCAAAACGAATACTATGAGACGAAAGGGAGACATGATCAGAGAAAACGCATTTATAGTGATGCTTTTTAGGGGAATAATCGTTGGATTCTATTTTAAATATATTAAATGGAATTGCTTTCCACTAGACTATTCCACCTTTCTCCGATTTTATATCAAATCACTTTTAAAATATGTAGATTTGCCGTTAAATTTTGTATACCAACCAGCATGACTTCACATTTATGTAGGTAAAATGGAACTTTTATCAAGGCATTGCTGGAAGCTAGCTAATCGCATAGAAAAACGATAATAAATTTATACACAAAAAGAAAGTATGCCGACCAAAAGTCGCGTGCTCTCAATTACACTTATTTATGAACTGACGTCACTAAAAACTTTCAATAATTCATGGAGTAACCTTGGCAGAACTTTGGGAAATATATGATTCGAAAGAGAATGCAAAACAAGCTAAGAGTTTTCAATTTCGTTATAATCGGCTGAATAGTTAGGAAGTTATTGCCAAATAATTCCCTGGCTAACCTTGAGAGAACCTTATCAAATATCCTATTCGAAAGAGAATGTAAAACAACATAATAAGGTTATCAAATTTCGTGAGGATCTGCCGAATAGGTATGCTGTTATTGCCTGAGGAAAATAATTCCCGGGATAACCTTGGATGTTAGTGGTGTAAATGGTGTAGGTGTTGGTGGTGTAGGTAGTGTAAGTTGTGATGGTGTACGTGGTGTAAGTTGTGATGGTGTAGGTGTTGGTGGTGGTGGTATAGCTGATATTGATGTAGGTTGTGGTGGTTTAGGTGGTGGTGGCGTAGGTGGTGTAGGTGTAGGTGGTTTAGGTAGTGATGATGTGGGTGGTAGTGGTGCTGGTGTTGTAAGTTATGGGGTATGTGGTCAGGTAGTAGTGGTTTAGGTGGTGGTGGTGGTTTAGCTGATGTAGGTGTAGTTTGGGAGTGAAAGTGATGTAGGTGGCGGTGGTGGTTTAGGGAGTGGGGTAGGTGTTGTAGGATTTGGTGAGATAGGTGGTGGTGTTAGTTTAGGCAGTGGGGTAGGTGTTGTAGGAGGTGGTAGTGTAGGGGGTGTAAATGGAGGTGGTTTAGATGGTAGTGGTGTAGGTGATTTTGATGTAGGTGGTGCTGTAGATGGCGCAGGAGTTAGTGATGTAGGTGGTTTAGGTTGTGTAAGTGGTGTAGGCGGTGTGGGAATAGAGGGTGTAGGTGGTGGTGATATAGGTGGTTCTACTGTAGGTGATTATGGCATAGGTGAAGGGTTGTGTAGGTGATATAGGAGGTGATCGTGGTGCAGGTGGTAGAAATGGTGTTGTATGTAGTGTAAATGTAGGTGGTGTAGGGGTAGGCGTTGGTTTTCTAGATGGTGTAGGTGGTGGTGTAGTTAGTTGCGGTATAAGTGCTGGTTGTGTTACTGCTTGCAGTGTAGGTGATGGTAGTGTAGGTGGTGTTGCTGTAGGTGTTGGTGGCATATGTGATTATGATGTAGGTTGTGGTGTAGGTATTTTTGGTGTAGGTGCTAGTAATCTAGGTGGAGGTAGTGTATCTGGTGTATGTTGTGATGGCAGTGCAGGTGACAGTTGTGTAGTTGGTAGTGTAGGTGGCGGTGTTGTTTTAGGTGGTCGTGGTGGTGGTGTATGTAGTGGTGGTTTAGGCGGCGTTTGTGTATGTTGTGGTTGTGTAGGTGGTGGTGGCATAGGTGGTTGTTGTGTAGGTTTATGTGGTGGTGGTGTAGGTGATGTAGTTGGCGTAGGTAGTGAAAGTGATGGTGGTGTATGTGGTGGTGGTGTATGTGGTGGTGGTGTATGTGGTGGTGGTGTATGTGGTGGTGGTGTATGTGGTGGTGGTGTATGTGGTGGTGGTGTAGGTGACGTAGGTGGTGTTGTTGTAGGTAGAGGTGGTGTAGGTGGAGGTGGGGTAGTTGTGGTGATATAGGTAGGGGTAGTATGGTGGATGTGTAGGGGGTGTAGGTAGTGCAGGTGGTGGTGATGTAGGTGGTTGTGGTGGTGTAGGTGATGGCGGTGGTGGTGGTGGTGTAGGTAATATATGTGGTGGTGTTCTAGGTTGTGTATGTGATGATTTGAAAAAGAATGTGAATTAACATAATTCTTTCAAATTTAGTTAGAAATGGCCGAATAGTTACAATATCATTACAAAAGCAAAACGGGGAGCGAACGACTGACATAGTAAGATGTAGAGTCAGCCGCGACTAGAATCACACACGGCTATAAAGCTGGCCAAGAACAGCTCATTAAGGTATTCCGCTAGTAAATGCAGCGGAAATTTAAATTTGTCTCTACAAACTGTGCAGTGTATAATAACAGATGGTATTTTTTTGTGCTTAATAATATAACCACTAACAAATAAATACCTGCTAAGTTCCTAGCGAATTCATTCTGTATTCGTCACACATAACATACGTTGAATATAGAGTTTTGTTGCAAGGGCTCACATAGCGTTGCCTTATACGACTCATAGCAGAAACAATGGTTGTAGTATCCCACTGCTCCACATTAAAGAGACGGTGTTTAATTATAAATTTAACGATTAATAATTGTGTATGCGCTGAATTATTTTCAGAATGAAAATAGAGTTTGGCAGCACTGAAGTGCTTACTCCTATGGGTCATAAATGATACTAAATGTAAGCTTTAAAATGTTTACTTTAAATGTCCACATCATATTGCATATTCGTTTAAACGGAACTTACATCCCGTCACGTTGCAACTCTTTCGGCTTTTCCTCCTGAAGCTTCATAGTATTAACGACACTAAAGAGTCTTCAATGGGACAGGGGGAATTCTCTTTTGGGACAAATTTTTCTTTTATATTCAAATTTTTAGTTTTTGAAACATTATATTGAGTAGATTTTGCTTAGGAACTGAAGATCCAACTAATGAAATTATACATAAAAACATATTTATGCTATAAAAAATATGCAATAACTCTCATTCTTTAAAAATAATTCAAAAGCCCGTAATTTCTGCAGAAAGATAAGTGATTGGTCTTACCGTCAAACGTTTCCAGCTCGTTTTCCACAATCTGTTTACTTTAAGGTCCAAAATCTGAAAGGAACAATAGAGAAACATTAAAAATCTGCCATTATTAGACAAAACCATCTAGTTTGCTATCGCTCATCGTAAAAACCTAAGTTATTGTGCTGAATATCAAAATTTGTAAACTTTACATCAATAAGTGTCTCTTATTCTCAATAAAATTTGGAATTCACACATAATATTTTGTAAAACTTTAATCTATATTCAAATCTGACGATTAGGCATTAGCTGAGTAGTCAAAAACGTGCTTAAATGTACCAATGTAGTGAACAGAACTTCAGCCGCGGTGAAAAGTTTGAAAAAATCTGAAATTTTAGGAATTAGATAAATGTAGGGTCTTATTTTTTTATTTGCATATATCATTACAAATATGACAGTGAAAGAAAGAGGAATAACTAGCAATAAGTTATATACGCCCAACAAATCAACAAGATTTAACAAAATTTGGGCCAGTTGCGATGAGTATGTACCCAATTCAGTCGACGTCGCGTCTGTTAAAGGTAGATCAGCGTCTTCGGGTGAGCTATACTTGACTTCAGACCTTGTGCAAACAATCTGAGACAGACGGTTCTGATGGATTAATTATTCTTGCTTCCCCCTGCCCATTCATCTTGCGATCCTTAATGCTTATGCAACGCCTGAACCTGTCGTCACGTTGCCTACTGGCCGTACCCGTCCAGAATGATGTCGATTTTGGATGCTCCCAATTTCTCTGATCGTCTTCAACACGTCTTCAACGCCCGAATGTGATCGACAGAGCCTCCGATCAATTTGTCGACAGCTGAGTTCCTCTTTTTGCAGCGTGCCTAACAGAATTTTTTGCTCCAAGTTATAGTTACTAGTTTTAGCCATTTTCCTAACATTATCAAATCTTGTTGACATGGAATATCATATTAATTAAGAAATATGATGTGATAAGGAAAATTTCCAACAGGAGGAGAATTTTCCCCTCCTAAAATTTCCTCGCAATTTAATATTCAGAACCCATCTGCCGTCTTCCTCACATATCGCAATCCGTTGGTCGAAACTAACAGAACACTTTACCGTTCTTAGTGCCACAAGTATTATCATTAAACGATATAACTGCCACAGATGTTAATTTTCATACTTCCAACAAAAGCGAACCTTTTCTCATGAACTCTCTGGTGAGACTTGTTTCGGTAAGTAGCCTCGATTACTAAAGTTTTCCATGAGAAAAGTTTTTTTCTCCAAGCAAACAAACTGATCATATATGAGCATTGACAGAAGATAAGGGAAATTTACAACAGGTTCAGGATCTCAGACATTTACGACAGGAAAATGTTAGAAATTTTCTTCTGGGGGCAAAATGCACCGTTGAGATGCCGGAAACAAGTGTGGACGTGTCTTCAAATTGCAATGTATATTATTAAAAATTGAAAGAGGAAAATAGGATTGGCTTTGCTCCATAAAAGTTTAATAAAGAGGTCTGTAAATCGACTAGTGAAGTAGGGAAAATGGTAAACCAGGCGAACATACAACCTTCTTGAACCTAGCCTCATTCAGCAAGGAATACAGCCCATCTTTTGTCATAATAAAATGCCAAACGAAAATTAAAGTCATCCTTATTCTATCCATCCTTTCATCTTAAGTGTAGCTACCGCTCATATCTCACACGGAGGGGTCACAAATACAGAGAGAAGGAAAACAGCCTCGCGAGTTCCCCTCTCTCCAGCTCGCCTAAGATTGTTTCTAGTTACTTTGAAGCAGGATTCTTCAATCTTTGTAGAAAGGGAAAACTTTCTCATCGCTAACACAATTCAATTTGCAACGACACCAATGTCATGTCAAAGGGAGTTTCCCTACTTTTACTCACGCAGGCTAGCTACAGAACCAGCTGGTCGTGTCATATAGGAACCCAGACCCCTACTTTACACTCCCGATATGGCTCCAACCGCATGTAAACACAAGGATATCTCCCTTAGCCAACACGAATACAGATTGCCATCGAAAAGAATAGGGAAATTTTCCACCCTATTTATTCCTGCTTCGTGTGGAAATCCGAGTTTCCCATCGTCCCTAAAATCCTGGTCAATAATTTGGACTTTGTCATTCTCGTGATGGGGTGACTCGTGTTGAGTGTTACAATAATTACTTGGAAGAGTGGCACTCCCTGCCTGCCCCAGTACCCATGGCAATCTCAAACTAAGTTGAGTTCACATCTTTCTTATCTCTTTACATCACCAATTAACTCCATCTTCACTGCTTTCTTTCAAAGGCTAGTCGCTGACCAACTTTATTCCATTCACCCCTGAGCTAGAAATGGGCAGAGGCTGCCTCACTTTTCTCTCTTGAGTTCCTTCAGAGGGTGGTCTTAATAACATGTTTTTCCCAACATTTTTCTCATTATTTATATCGTTATATTTCCTTTTACGCAGCCGAAAGGAGGAAGTGATGCGTAGCATAAGCAACCTTGCAGCGGTTGAAATCTGGACGTTTTAATATCATCGCCTCGTCTTCCCAGCAGCCGCAGTTTGCGCTTCCGGACGCAATGCCTGCAGAAGTATCCGTCGCCATATAGGTACACAGATTTTCATTTCTTTCTTCACCACTTTATGTTTTACAGATTCCTCCTTACAAAGTTTCCGAAGCAGATGCCCTCGTTAGTATTTCGCTTTGAATTCGAAATACACCCACATAGGAAAAGTGAAATGCCGGAAACAAGTGTGGACGTGTCTTCAAATTGCAATGTATATTATTAAAAATTGAAAGAGGAAAATAGGATTGGCTTTGCTCCATAAAAGTTTAATAAAGAGGTCTGTAAATCGACTAGTGAAGTAGGGAAAATGGTAAACCAGGCGAACATACAACCTTCTTGAACCTAGCCTCATTCAGCAAGGAATACAGCCCATCTTTTGTCATAATAAAATGCCAAACGAAAATTAAAGTCATCCTTATTCTATCCATCCTTTCATCTTAAGTGTAGCTACCGCTCATATCTCACACGGAGGGGTCACAAATACAGAGAGAAGGAAAACAGCCTCGCGAGTTCCCCTCTCTCCAGCTCGCCTAAGATTGTTTCTAGTTACTTTGAAGCAGGATTCTTCAATCTTTGTAGAAAGGGAAAACTTTCTCATCGCTAACACAATTCAATTTGCAACGACACCAATGTCATGTCAAAGGGAGTTTCCCTACTTTTACTCACGCAGGCTAGCTACAGAACCAGCTGGTCGTGTCATATAGGAACCCAGACCCCTACTTTACACTCCCGATATGGCTCCAACCGCATGTAAACACAAGGATATCTCCCTTAGCCAACACGAATACAGATTGCCATCGAAAAGAATAGGGAAATTTTCCACCCTATTTATTCCTGCTTCGTGTGGAAATCCGAGTTTCCCATCGTCCCTAAAATCCTGGTCAATAATTAGGACTTTGTCATTCTCGTGATGGGGTGACTCGTGTTGAGTGTTACAATAATTACTTGGAAGAGTGGCACTCCCTGCCTGCCCCAGTACCCATGGCAATCTCAAACTAAGTTGAGTTCACATCTTTCTTATCTCTTTACATCACCAATTAACTCCATCTTCACTGCTTTCTTTCAAAGGCTAGTCGCTGACCAACTTTATTCCATTCACCCCTGAGCTAGAAATGGGCAGAGGCTGCCTCACTTTTCTCTCTTGAGTTCCTTCAGAGGGTGGTCTTAATAACATGTTTTTCCCAACATTTTTCTCATTATTTATATCGTTATATTTCCTTTTACGCAGCCGAAAGGAGGAAGTGATGCGTAGCATAAGCAACCTTGCAGCGGTTGAAATCTGGACGTTTTAATATCATCGCCTCGTCTTCCCAGCAGCCGCAGTTTGCGCTTCCGGACGCAATGCCTGCAGAAGTATCCGTCGCCATATAGGTACACAGATTTTCATTTCTTTCTTCACCACTTTATGTTTTACAGATTCCTCCTTACAAAGTTTTCGAAGCAGATGCCCTCGTTAGTATTTCGCTTTGAATTCGAAATACACCCACATAGGAAAAGTGAAAAACGATTCCGAGCGCTTTCGTCTTTAATATGAAGGACCTTTCCTTGAAAAGGTCTTTAAGAATAAAGACGAAAGCAGTTGGAATCGTTTTTCACTTTTCCTTTGTGGGTGTATGTTCATAACTTTGACTCACGAGCACTTTGTGAGCTTTTTTCACACACATATATATATATATATATATATATATATATATATATATATATATATATATATATATATATATATATGTATATATATATATATATGAATAACTCACTAAGTAGCACGTGAGGTTTGTAATGAATGCAATGTCCCGCCGGAGAAATGAAAAAGGTGCTTCCAAGTACTTTCGAAATTTATTCAGTTCATTCTCAAGGATAACCACAAGAGAAAATAATATAATAAGAATATACATATATAAGGTAGCAAAAGATAAAGGACCACCTCTAAGACAAGAAATCACCAATAAGGAAGTAGGAGAGGGATGGGTAAATTCACATTAAGATTTAGCTATAACAGGTAGCAAGGTCAAACCGAGAGGCAAGAAAGAGTCAAGAACAGAGTAAAAAAGGTTGAAACGATTAACAGATAAAGCGATAGTCTAAAGAGGTTTTTACCAAACCCCTTTATTTAAAAAAGAGATGAATACTGGACAAATAATCCACCATCTACAAGATGGAATAAAAAAGATACTTAAAAGAAGAGAGAATTGCCAAAGGAAATTAATTAAGGCCAAATGCACAATAGTCTTCAACAAAATTTGTATTCAAGAAAGTCTGCTATTCAACTATACTAATATATATATATATATATATATATATATATATATATATATATATATATATATATACGAGGGGCGTTCAATAAGTTTTGCAATTCGGATATAAGGAAACGAGATATGGGAAAAAGGGTTTTATTATTTTTCAATATAACTACCCTCGACTTCAATGCACTTGCGCCACTTGTCCCTGTGGCTTTGAATTCCGGACAACCAGAAATCTCCCGACTGCTGTTCAATCCACTCCTGGACGGCGAGCTGGACATCTTCATCGACCCCAAACCGGCGTATACACAGTGCAGCCTTAAGGGCAGAATGAAAAGTAGTCGATGGGGGCCAGATCTGGATTGTAGGGGAGATGGTTGAGCTCCTCGAATCCGCACTCGCGCAGGGCAGCTTGTGCAACTCTGGCCTTGTGAACTTTGACGACGTTGAAGTTGATCATGGGGCGTGAGGTTTCTAGGCACCCAACGGGCAAAGACCTTGATCATGGCCAAAGTTGTCGTGGATGATGTTGATAACACTTCCATGTGATATTCCAAGTTCTCACTCGATTTCTTCGACCTTCACCAGTCGATTTTATAGGATCATCCTCTCCACACGGGCCACATTGTCCTCGTTGGTCACGTCTGATAGGCGTCCTCGACGGGGGTCATCTTCAAGGGACTCACGACCATGGCGGAACTCCCTATTTTAGCGAGGAATGGTTGCATAGGAAGGGGCGGTGTCGGTGTACACTGCAACCATGCGTTCATGGATCTCTTTTGCATTCTTGCCTTCCTTGGTCAAAAATTTGATCACTGCGCGGTGCTCAACCTTCTCCATTGCTAAAAAATTTGTGACTGACGATCTACGATCAGCTACTGCTTCTTAAATAGACGAGGCAGAAGCGTGCGGCTGCAGGTCCTGACCTGTTATAACTTGCCCAAACACCCCCACAAACAGCCATCCCCCTTCCTCTGTTTGGCCCTACCGATTCGCAAAACTTATTGACCGCCCCTCGTGTATATATATATATATATATATATATATATATATATATATATATATATATATATATATATATATATATATTCATCGTAGTACGTTTTTGTAAAAGTGATGGCTTATTTCGTATTTGTGATTTTCTTTTCAAATCTTTCGATTTGTAGTATATTCACCTTAAAATCTGGATTCAAGCCCTGGATGAGTTCTCCACAGTTGATTAAAAACTCAGATTTCAAGGTTAAAGAGGAATAGGCGAATATTCCTTTAACAAAACACTTTGTTTGACTGACCTCTTTCGATACATTTTATCATCCTCAGAGACAAATTAATTTAAACGCGTCAGTCAAATAGTCTTTTTCTAAAGGTCACTTCTTCTATTCCCCATTAAAATCTGATTTTTAAGGAATTTTGCACAACTAATCCACAGCCTGAATCCAGATGTAAAGGTGAATATACGACAAATTGAGAGATTTGAAAAGATAATCATATATATATATATATATATATATATATATATATATATATATATATATATATATGTGTGTGTGTGTGTGTGTGTGTGTGTGTGTGTGTGAAAAAAATAATAGTAAACCACAATATTTGAATCAAATTTATTGATAACAACACAACTGTGTAATGAAAAACCAAGGCAAGCGGCTCCAGTATATAAAGGCGAACAAAAGACTAAACAAAATTAAAACGGACGAAACAAATTGGAAAACATAAATATTTGGGTGGATTCGGGGGTAAGTTACTATTTTCCGAGAGCAATTGGTTCCTGCGGGTTATAAATAAGATTGGCAACCTTATTTGAGTTATCTTTGTTGAATGAATGAATTGAAATTATCGACTGTGTTAATGATGATGGATTCTGCAATTCTCTTTTCAATATAATTTTTTTTTTCTAAATAATTTTTGCTCTGTTGATATTAATTCTATGTTCGTAATTCTATAGTCTTCTCATTAATGTGGCCCGATTCTCCAATGTATGAGAAATTGCAATTTTTGCGGAGAATAAGGTATATGCAGTTTAGTCAAGGGTATTTGTATGTTATTTGAATATTTAAATGTAATATCTATGTCATTTCCGTTAGCATACGATTTTAAGGGGGCTAAGGCTAAAGCATATGGGAAACTAATATATTTTTTTAAATTCGTCCCTTCGCGGTGTGGAGATGGAATAGAAGTTTTTCCGTGCTTTTGAATGGCATCTGTTTATGAAGTAAATTGGTTCAATGAAATTGCAGATAAGGTGGTTAATTTCTTCCTGAGGGAAGATTGAGTCGCATGTTCTGTAGGCTCGGAGAAAAATGGAAAAAAGAACAGATATCTTAACAGATTTGTCTTGTAATGAGAAGAAATGTATCTAAGCATTTGAATTTGTAAGTTTTAGATAGACTTAGCATTGTATCTGATTATTTAAACGGTGGTTTTGATGTCCAGCAACGGCAAGGAATTGTTCTGTTCCCATTATATTTGGAATTTTATCGATTGGGATAACAAATTCAGGTTGTGGAAAAATTTAATGAAATTGTTATTATCTAAGGGCCATCCTAATAGGATGTCGTCTACATATCGAAACCAGATAAAAAGTTTAGAATGGAGTCTGGGGAGGAGGGACGTTTCATAGTTTTCCATAAAGAGATTGCGTAGAATAGGGAAAAGAGGGTTACCCGTACTTAGGCCATATTTTTAGCGCAAAAACCTATCTTCAGCTGAAAACACATTATTATTTACGCATTAGCGCACTGATTTAATAATTTTAGAGATAGCTAAAGTTAGGTTCATATCTTGATTGTGAAGAATTATCGATAAAACATCAAGCGCTTCATCGACCAGGACTTTAGTGAACAAATTATTTACGTTAAAGCTTAAAAGTTTTTTCCCACTCAGGTCAAGACTTTCAATTTGGGAAATAAGGTCAGATGAGTTGATAATATGTGAATGAAGGATTCTACCCATCGCATTTGATAAAATTCCAGGAACCATTTGGATAGCTCATAAATATGGCAGCCAATGCAAGAGGTAATTAGGCGTAATGAAAGAAGATCTTTTTTGTGTGTTTTCGGTAGCCCGTAAATATAGAGAAGTGAGGGATTGATTGCTTTTAATTTGTTGGTTAATTCAGATTTGGGACCTAAGATTTTATGGATGGCGTCATTAAAGGATTTCTATCATTCGAAAGAGAATGTAAAACAACATAAGGGTTTCAAATTTTGTTAGAATCGACCGAATAGTTATGATGTTATTGCCAAAACAAAATAATTACAGAGCTAACTTGGGTTGACTTTGGCAATTATGATATTCGAAAGAGAATGTAAAAAGTATAAGTGTTTGAATAACGGCGTACAGTGACTTTTCAAGTTTTACAAAAATAAATATGTCAATTGAAGCACATACATATGTTGTTTATTAAAAGTAAAGGTAAAATTGTAAGCTACTCAATTTATTTAAAGTTATTTTTTTAATGTTATATTTTTGAACTTTATTTAAATTTTAAAATTTCTTCTGTAAGTATGCACGCCCATCTAGCCAAGATGTTCTATAATATTGGCCTACATTGTATTTGCGAGTGCAACACTGTTTTGGATACCAGATCTATTGTTAGCGTAGGCCTACTTGTTTTAATAATAGTTTTTCTTTCATTATAAGTTATTGCTCTGAACTTCCTTTTTAAAAAGGTTTCAAAAATACGATCGCACTTTCTACCAACATCATTTGCATCCATTTTGCTTAAAAGGAAATTATCACTTAAAAAATCAATAAACAATACGCCTCACTTATCTAAGCAGTGTCTCAGGACTACTCATCTCGGCGATATGAAGGGTACCTAATGACTATGGTAGGCCCGCCAGAAACCTGGAAATATTAACAAAATGCTTACGATACAAGAATTTAACGATACTAGAGTTTTTGCTATTTAGCTGCTTTCTTTCCTAGATACACTATTTAAATATAACCTTAAAAAATGTTTAAGCTTCAGAGCATAATAATAGTTACGTCATTGTGTCTTAAATATTTTGGTGTTTTTTCCTAGATTTTGACAACTTGTCTGGGTTGCCAGATGCAAGCTGATGACTGCAGATCCAAATTTGCTTCCTTTTCCGTATAAAAAATAGGTTATATTTTACTTAATTTTAATACGGCGTTGAAATATCTAGATAAGAATCATAAAATTCTAATGACTGTATATTATTTGCTAAGAAAAGCAAAACATCTTTTAAACTATTCATTTCAAAGAACCCAAAAGCAAGACTATTATTGAAATTTAGAGAAAAAAAAAGAGTACAAATCTCGACGAAAAAGATGCATTTCTTCAATTGCAGTTGGGCTCATCAGGGTTTAACACCAATTCGATTGAAAGTGAACGGTACCGTATCGCGTATACAAGTATAGGCAAGCAAAATTTGAGAATAGAATTGATTCTGCTGTCATATTAATTGTTTTGGTGTAATTTCTTTTTCTTTTCTTCTTAAATATGAGAAGCATTGCTTCTCTTGCTTCCATTGACTACATGCCACTCAGTTTTAAATTTCATTAGAATCTGCCGAATAGATTTGCTGTTAATGCAAAAACACAATTATTACCGTGCTAACCATAGTTGGGCTTTGGCAATTATATAATTCAAAAGAGAATGTAAAGCAACATAATGATTTTAATTTTCGTAAGAAATGGCCGAGTAATTATGTTATTGCCCAAAATAATA